>BQNB010079578.1:8870-30200 GCA_026074375.1 Tanacetum coccineum | reverse complement strand
TTGTTGGTTTTTACACTTAGATATATATTTTATATTTTATTGTATATTATATATATTTACGGTGTGAATCCAGCCAGTCAGTGTCAATAGTTAAGTGAATTTCATAATGAAATGTATCTCATTCTCAAACATAGTCCTTACAATCTCCATACATATAAATCCCCTCACATACAAACTTTGGTACTCACATCTCGCATACGTCTTATCTCAACTCTAATAGTCTCTTCTCTTCTATAGACGATTCTTCTCATTCTTAAATGTTTCTTCTAATAAGTCGCTTCACTTCTAATAGTCTTTCTACTTCTGACGTTTCTTCTCACTTCTAAACGTTTCTTCTCTCTTCTAATAGTCATGTTACTATTAGAATTCCTCATATATCCCTTGACAACTTAATTATTACATTCGAAATATTTAAGTAATTTGCGAAATGCAAATGTCACTCATTCGCTAAACTTTCCACTTTCTAGAAAGTAAAGAACATAAAGAAGATATTCAATCTTCAAGTGTTATTGAGTCACCACATTGTTGAGTCTCTCATTATTATTCCACCATGAAAGAACTACCACTTCATTTCACATCCCACTTTGTTCCTCAACATTGTCAACCAACAAAACATCAAACAAACCTTTAAATTCCCAATCATCCACTTTTGTCTCGATAGGATCATATGCACATCAATTGTTAGTGCAAACGATATATCAATCTTTTCAATCAACCTCTCGTCAATACGTTCCTTCTTTAGTATAGCTCATCCTTTCCCACTTCTCGGCTCTATGGAATCATTTTCATTCACATCCAAGAGCACATCGTCTCCATCCTCATCTTATTTTTCTTTTTATCCTTTTAAAGTACATTTTATTTAACATATTTCTCCAAGATATTAAGTATCATTTGTCTACTTTTAAAGGTCATTCTCATAATATTTTTGTGTCACCCAATAAACGAATCCCATTCTCATTTATTAAAGTTCGGTCGAATCTTAGTTATTAGACATATGTCTCGAGTCTTTTTATTTTAATCATTTAGGTTGTTGATTTTGAAATAATAGTTGCATGCGTCTAGTTTCTAATTCTTTTTCAAGGTGTCATATTTTAGAATAAAAACATCTAAATGTGCATTTCTAGTTCCATGCTAATATCTTGCTATATATATATATATATATATGCACTTGTCTACTAACTTTGTTTTGTAGCACACATCTATATCTTGATTCCTTGGTTCCCCAAAACAAGGGGGAGCATACACCAAGGGGGAGCACTTGCAAGTATTATACTCATTTAAATCACATCGAACTTCTTGAGCATCGATGGTAATTTATTTGATCCATGGATCCTTAGAGTCAATATACAAGGAATGTAATTATCATGGGAATGCAATAAGCAAGGGGGAGCTAGGAGATATGTGGGTAAAAAGCATGGAGTTGGTTAAACCATGATGATAGAAGACTTCACTAGGATGATGCAAGCTCACCTTTATAGGAAGATAGGATTGGAGATTATCTAATACGATGAAGAATTCATTCATACTCTAAATACTTCACCTCCTCCACTTCAAAATCACCCTCAACCTTAAGGTCCTCTTCTCACACCTTCAACATATATATTTGAAGTACCTACTTTCTTTTCATGCCTTCTCCTCATCTATCACAACCTCCTCTATATTATCCAAGAAACATAACTTCTTCAAAATATACACAACTTCTTCTCAAACCTCCAAACTATATGCTCGGAGCACATACCTTTTTCTCAAACCACCAACCTATATGCTCCAACCATTATTCAAATAATACCTTTTTGTAAGGTTGTCAAGATCAAGATCCTACCCAGGATCTTTTTCGTCTTTGCAAGATCTAGATCGTAAGGTAGGATTGAGATCGTAAGATCCTACTATAATGTCATTTTCTTAATAGTCTTTCTAATATTATATAAATCTACAAATTATTATATATCAAAAGGGGGAGAAGGGAGTGTAAATGAGTAACTTTTAAACTTCACTATGTGTTATAGTTTACATAGTTTGTCATCATCAAAAAGGGGGAGATTGTTAGTGCAAATATTATGATATTTAATCTATACGATCTCTTTATGTTTTGGTGATGACAAAATGTAACTTCTAATATGTAACGTAAAGTGCGCAAGTTACTCGTAATCACAAATTATCAATGCATACTTGCATCCACATCTCTCGACGTCTCAAGTCTACATCAACACCGACATGTGTTTGCACCCGACGTAAATCACGTAAGGTATGTACAAACAACATTAAACTTGTAAGATGATCAAAGAAATAAGTTTTTGTCTTAAACTTTATATTTTTATAAATATAACAAAACTATTTCTCAAAAAATATTTAGACAAATTATTTTTGAATTATAAAGAAATGTTTTATTTGGTAATTATTTTGAATTTCAAAATCTGGTCATTTCCTCCTAAAACAAGTGTCACTTTCACCAGATTTCATCTTCACCACAAAAAGATAAAAATGGGAGCATCTGTTGGGGCGGTCCCTTAAATAGGCTGGCGGCCCCCTTAAATACCGACGCCCCCTAATATATATGGGACCGCCGTTTCCTGACAGGCTATTTTTCAGCTCTTATAAATAGTGGGTGACCTCCAACTATTTCACAACCCTTTTGCACGAATTTCTTTCAGTTCTTTCTCTCTCTAGATCTCACTAAATCTCTTTAAATCTTTGATCATTTAACTTGTTTAATCTTGTTTAAATGTGATCCAATCTTCTATCCTCTCCTTCATCCCTCAAGTGCAAGAGAAGAACTTTCGTCATCGTCCAGATACGAAGTTATGTAGTCTAGATAGTTTATTTGTAACTTATGTTACATATAGATCGAGTCCATATCTTCCAATCTTTAGTAGTATGTAGATCCGAATGGTGTGTATATTCGGAAGGGTTGATTATGGGTTGGTTAGTATTTTGGGCCTTAAAATACATCAGTGAAGTGGTAGATTGGTTCTAGCTAAGATTAGAACTCTACATCTAGCTTAGTGTCAAAAAATAATGTAAGCGACGCAGTTTATGTGTTTAGGCCATAAAACATAAGGTTTGTTATGTTGGGCCATAAAACATAACAGGTTTGGTTGTACCCGAAGAAGGACTCGACATCTAGCTTAGTGTCGTAAAATAATGTAAGCATTGGTATAAGGTTTTCCCCGCCAAAAGGAAGCTTGCTGATTAGTGAAGTAACTCTCGAGTTGGATACTCGAGGAGTTGAGTAGGGCGAAGAGGAGCTTTGTGACCGAACCACTATAAATCACCGTGTCGGTTTGCATTTTCTTTTACCTTTCGCTTTACTTATTTCTTTACATTTACCACTTTACTTTTATACTTGCATTGTGCTCATGATTGTGTGAATGGTTGTGTATATCTTGTTAGTTAAGGTTGTGTAGCTCTTTGTGCTAAATATTGTGAGTGTGGTTATATTGTTAGAATAGGCGTTAGCTATTGTAAACCTATTATCGACACTTCTCATATTGCGTCAAACTTGATTAAGTATTTGATACAAAAGATTTAAAGTTTTTAAATGAAAACGTATTCACCCCCCTCTACGGTTTCCACACAGCTTATATTTGTATTTTTTTATCAAACAGGAGCACGTGATAGGAACAAAACCCCCATCACAGTTTAGTACTACTTCCCATAACAAAGGCATGCAAACTTACCATAGTCTGTTACAACTAATATAACCATCTATCGCAATCAAACCCATATATATTCTAGATCCGATGAAAGACTCAGTATCATGCTATTATCACTGCCTTATTTTGTATATTGTAATAGGAAGGATCAGTTGGCTCAGATAAGTGCCAAAGGTTCTAGAAAATAGAAGTCCGCCGTGGTTGCATAGCTAATAGGTTGTCGAGCCAAGTCACAGACTTTCACTCCTATTAAAACCACTCGTATTCATCATCGCCTCCTGACAGCAGTTGCAATATGTAAATCTTAAAATAAAGACAAATTGGTAATCTCCAACAAGATACAATAGTAAGCAAACTGTGTTCCAGCAAACATGCGTGCAAAACATTATTTTTGGCTCGTTCGAATCTAAATACTCTAAGGGTATGTTTGGTTGGGGTATATTGAGGGCATTTCATGACATTTGCATTTTAATTTTCTTC
Organism: Tanacetum coccineum; assembly: GCA_026074375.1. Classification (NCBI taxonomy): domain Eukaryota; kingdom Viridiplantae; phylum Streptophyta; class Magnoliopsida; order Asterales; family Asteraceae; genus Tanacetum; species Tanacetum coccineum. The sequence goes on along the minus strand of BQNB010079578.1, from coordinate 26,067 downwards.
AAACATTATGTTGGTATCTCAAATGAAGGAATTTAAAATTCCAAGAATTTTCAAAATGGGAAGAATTAAAATGCCTCCAAAAAGTGAAGAACTTTAATTTACTTGGAAATTTTTTTATAAGCATTTTTCTTTTGTTTTTGTTGTATTTTTTTGTATTTTTCTTGTTTTTTTTAAATCAAAGGAAATCCGCCACTAGGGGTGTTAGTCGGGTATGGGGTTGTTCGGGTTTGGGTCAATTCGGGAACGGTCAAAGTCAAGTCAAGGTTAAAAATTTCATACCCGAACCTGACCCTATTTGAATTCAGGTTAGTCGGTTCGTGTCAATTCGGGTCAGGTCAATTCGGGTCGGTCCTTTCGGGTTCAGGTCAATCCGAATATGAGTAAAATGTTATAAAAATGCTTTTTTACTTATTTAAATAGATTATTTATAAAATTTATATTAAAAAATAAAAAATGTTTATTCGGGTCAATCGGGTCGACCCGAACCCGAGTTATCAAAAAAAATTCAACCCGATACTCGATCCTATTTAGTATTCGGATTACTCGGGTTAACCTGAATAACCTAAATACATCTTTTTGACCTGAGTAACCCGACATGAATAGGCTTAATCGGGTCGGGTCGGGTTTTTGACACCCCTATATGTTACTCCCTAAAAATGTTGCAATATTAAACATAATGACAGATTTCAAAATATTATGAATTTCTGTCAACCAAACATGTGAAGGTATTTTAAATTTTGGAATTTTAAATTCTAAGAATTTAAATTTCCAAGAATTTAAAACCCTAGAATTTCAAATTCACGAACCAAACGCCATCTAAGGCTGAGCATATTTAACCGAAAACCGACTCGACCCGACAAACCGACCGAAACCGGGCCAAACCGACCTTATTCGGTTTGGCTTTCTGTTTTCTATATTTATTTTGGTTTGGTCGGCTCGGTTCGGTTCAAAACCGACACTTATTCAGTTCGAACTAACTAAACTGAACCGAACCAAACCAACCCGACCTTATTCGATTCGGTTTTGGTTTCTATAGTTTATACTCGGTTCGGTTCTCGGTTAACATTTTACCCTGATTCAATTTCGGTTCAGTTTTGGTTTTTGTCGGTTTGGGTCGGTTCCGAACCGATGCTCACCCCTAAAATACTCTAGGCAGTTATTTGAGAATAACAAAAACAACGCTTTCTTATTTTCTAAAATCTTGAGTAACTACCTAGAGTATATGGTGATAAGTGAGGCAACTTTATTAGCATACTCATTAGAGCCTGTATATATAATTGCTTATCCAACTTATTGTATTTCAATAGAAAAACTGCCCTTTAATAAGATATTCATATCTAACATATTCCAAGGCTTCGTTACCCAATACAGATATAGTTGATAAAAGCGTCATAAAAGCTAATATGCTTTACAATTTCGAATATCGTAAAGTGAGGCTCAGGAAAGGATCATCATCGCCTGTTATTTGTGTCACGGTTAGCACTCGAGCTGCTTATGCGTATTCTTATTTATGAGCAACCTATGTGCGCATATATCTCACTTGATGCTTTAGACGCTCATAGGCTGCTCACGAATTGGTATACATCATAAAGCAGTTGACTGTCACAGCCAAATTTGTAAATCAATGTTATATATTGTAAAGTCGATTGGCTTAGATAAGAGCTCGAGGTGCTTACGAAATGGAAGTCTGTCATGGCTGCATACCTAATAAGTTGCCTAGCCAAGTTATGGACTTTCACGCGTTCTACTCAGACTGCTCATATTCATCATTGCCTTGTCAAGGTAGCATGCAATTTGTGTACGTCATATGTAAACAATAGTTACCAGGCACAATGTAGTATCTGACTATACGATAAGGGTTTTATCAGTTTCATGTATGCCAAATTAGAAGCAATTTTCTATATTCAAGCACGCGTGACAGTGCTAAAATCCCTATCACACTCGAATGATCATTCCTGTATTTAAGTAAGGAGTCAACACCCAAAGAGATATAATTTCACTCTTAAAATCATTGTTGTTGACTCATGACATGAACGTAGTGGTCAACGGAGACGAATATCTAAACTTAATGGCTCAGATTTGCAAGTGTGGATCCGGATAAAAAGGTGTCTGATGCAACATGGCTGCAAACACTTCTTTGTTGGTGCTGCCCTGCCAAGATACATGCCGCTTTGACACCTCATTATCAATAAGGACCTCATAAATGTCAAGGTATCATCATTGCCTATAATTCACAAAAATAAAAGGCTAACCTAGAATAGGCAAGCCAAGTGTAAGCCAAAGCAATGTAAACAATGGTTAACAATCACAACATAGCATCTGACCATATGATAAAGGGTTTGCCACTGTCATTCAGCCCTAATGAGAAGCCACGATGACCTATGTGTTCATACGATAGTCAGTCAACAAAAAATAGGAATCGAACCTGATGCTGGAAAATGTTGTTGCTGACTGATGGTATGAACGCAGAGGTGGTATGCGCTAAAGTGATCAGGCAATATAATTTGTCTAAACAAACATATGTAAAACCGTCATCCAATTCGAAACATACCGATAGAGAATAATCTAATAAAGTCGGGAGCATATATACCCTCACCAGGACGGGAACAAAGCTGGCATCCATGCATAATAAACCAAGAATCTGTGAGTGAAGAGGGACTGAAGTGAGAGACTAAGTGGGCGAGCACAACGCGATGTTGCCCGATAAATTACGCGAAACCAAATTCAGAAATGCAACAATTCACAACTTCAAATATAGAATGAACACCAAACATCCTTTTGCAGCCCATAAGATTATCCACATCGTCACACAACCGTGACTATCATCACGCTATCAATAGCGGCAATGAAATCATTGGCGGCAACGAAGAACATGCCGTAGACTTTTTTATATTCAAATACATGTCTGCAAGCCTATCGCCATTGTCACACACCCATCACTAACGACACACAACATGGATATCATCAACGACATCAAAGAGCACGACGAAGGATCTTTTTTATATTAAACTATCTTATTAAAAGAGCAGTCCCGCTAGGCATACAATTTTGCTTGCAAAATACATGACTCACCATGAGCTTTTAATATTAAAAATTAACTCACATATCACTCACAGTTACCCACTAACATATCACTTTCACCCAATCTCCTACTCACATTTATAAAGCTCAGACAGACAAAGAAACAAATAAAGAGGACACACCTACCATGGCTGTAATCGAAATAGGTAGCTACGCTAAGATGCAGATAATCTCATCCTTACCGAACCCACTAAGAGTCATCACAGCCTTTTACAATCGATACCACCATCAACTTCATCTCAAAATTAGAGTTGTTAGGCACAAAGCACAACATTAATCTGTGTCCCAAACAAAATGACATAACACCCACCATGGCTGCACCTACATTCGAGGTGTGGCTGCCCCGCCATGATACGGGTTACACGCAATTCTTAGCTTTTATTTTTACACATCTTAAGCATCACTTATACTATAGATAGCGGCAACGAAAATACACAACTGCTAGCCTATGAGCATCATCACACACTCGCCGCTGACGTCGCACGACATGGATAGCGGCAACAAAAGGACTGGTGGCATCAAAGAACATAGTGAATGACCTTTTTTGTATTACATAACTTGTTAAAAGGAGAAATCTTGCTATTTAAATACACGACTGCCATGGCTATAAAGTTAGAAACTTGCCCGCCAGACTATAAATGATCTCAAGTTAAAGCCTTTCTGCTTATACAGCCGTGTTATGACTTTAGTTGACTTTGGACTTATGTTTCGTAAGCTTACTTTTTAGAGCTTATTCTTAAACTAACAATAAGCCATAAGCTGGCTATATAAGCAAAAACAAACACCCCATACTTTATCAATAGCAGGACTGCCCTTTAATAGTACGTTACATAATCTGTTACAGACAACACAAATCACAAACAACCAAAACCACAAGCCCTGGCCCCAGTAACCCTAATTAACATAATTTAACAACACAAACTTTAATCAAAATAATATTTAACCTCTGTGACAAATATAAACCCCACAGATCAGAAAAAGGCATAAACCATAAACCCTAACCCCAGTAACCATAATTAAGACAACCGAACAACACAAACTTGAATCGAAATAAAAAATTTACTAACTATCACACCCCGTCAGTGGCGAAAGCACGGGATGCGATGATACCATTCATCGTATAAGATACAAGATCATACACTTTACAATTTACAATCATGAAACTTGAGTTTACATACATTTTACAAGTTAAAAACTTGACAAATTAAGATTATCAAAACCATCTCGACTCAGTCCCCTTGGGTTACATCTTTTCTCTTCCAATAACATTCACATATCTTTTGATTTGACACACCTGAAAATGATACTCGAAAACGTCAACAATAATGTAGGTGAGCTCGTAGGTTTGACCTTAAACCCAAAAGTTGTGCCAGCATTTTGACAGTGGACAATAGTGCTATATGACAGTGAATATATGCAAACAACCTTAGCATCACCGCTAATCAATAACCACATGTCACTTACGCACCTAAAGGGCCTACCAGCTGGAGCACTAAGATTAGGGCAGGATCGCACACAAACTTGGGTAGGCGTACCCATCCGCTCCAATAATCACACAAATACTGGATAGGCATACCCATTCGCTACAAACAATCATACAACACATAATATTCACATAGCAGTCATAAGCACATATCTTGTCCTAAAAACAAAAACCACATTTCACACAGTTCAATTCAAAACATTTTAAAAGACATTTGGGTATCATTTCCCCTAACGGAAAAACAGTAAAAAGTGGGGCTACGAGAACTCACATCAATCAATAATGAAAAGCAACCGCACAATCTCAAACAAAGCAAAGCACAAACAATCTCTACGCAAGCGCACAATGTACCCGACAATGACCTAATATATATCCACTTTATTAATACTCGTACAAAATTATCTTATTATACAAGTGTTCGTCTTTATTCACGCAAAATGCTCATTTTCATCCCAAAATCCCATTTCAATTTATATCATTCCAAACTCGTTATCTCATACTGTTAACTTATTACAAAAACCGTCGTCTTATTACCAAGACTTTATCTCGTTATCAACACTTTATCTCACGTTATGGTTGTGTGGTAAGTACGCGAAAACGACTCAAAAACACTTGGACAAAGTGCGACATCAATACAATACAGCTCAAACACCTCAAATCGTTGAACGATACAATTGACCAAAATACTCCGTGAAAATCTGACGAAAAGAAATGAGCAAGAGCTCGAAAGCCAAAGATAATTAATCCACATTTCCGTAATCCATACGATATATATATATATATATATATATATATATATATATAAAATATAGGTATTTAATAATTTAAATAAAAAATAATAATAATATTTTATTATTATTTTCGTCTTATTATCGGGCTAACGGGGTAATTACAACGTCTCGTTACTTTAATACGTCCATGTCCAATAGTTTTTACCTCGACACTTAATCTTCCTTAAGATTCATCCTTCATTTCCTCAATTAAAATCGACACAACGATTATAAATATTAAATGTTTAAGAAAAAGATTTCAAGAAATTACATCTTTCGTCTTACATTAAATTTTCAAGTAAAATAACTATTTATTATTAAAATCTTGAAAATTTTACCCCTTTTAAGCAAAGTTTCTCAGTATAAATTTCTTTCAAAAATTCGGCATGACCCGTACGTCTTTATGACTTTTTCCAAGGTCTTAAACCCTAAACCAAAACACTTTTTCACAAACCCAACGTTTTCCAACAAACACAATATCAATACCTTCAACACGTTTATCAAACTGTAGCAACATAACCCCTTTACATCCGACAAGTCCAACAAAATCTCTCTTAGTCCAACATAATTCCTTTAGTCCATTTATAAAGTCCACAAATCCATTTACTTGTTATTGGGCCTTATGGCTCATTATAGTTTTTTAATACTTAGCCCGATAGTAAAAACTTAGTCCATACTTCTTTTTATAAGCTCAAAACATAAACCAAATTCCATTGGGCCTTAAACCTATTAAGCCAAATCGAATATTAGCCATAAGTTTTTTGTATAGCTCGAAAACCAAATAAGCTATAAGCTTAATATATAAGCCGAAACTAAATAAGCTATAAGGTTAATATATAAGGCAAAAACCAAATAAGCAAAAGCTTAATATATAAGCCGAAAACCAAATAAGCTATAAGCTTAATATATAAGCCAAAAATCAAATAAGCCATAAGCTTAATATATAATCTTGTATCCCTTACTGAATGGATCTTTAACCTTTAGCTTTTAAAGGATTTGTTACTCTAGATAAATCTAAAGCAACAATGGTGAAACAATGACTAAACACTATTGATTATGCAGAAACTAATCAATAATGCTAAGAAGAACAATAATAGGAAAACACAAGAGATCTTATCAAACTCGCACTTTTATAATAACTTCAATCTGACTAGGTTACAGATTACAAAGACTAAGATTGCTAATCGATCTTTATTGATCTGTGTAGAACTATATCTACTAACTATGCCTAGGGTTCCTTTTATAGACTAAGGAAACCCTAATGGGCTTTACAAAACGCGTACAAAGATCATGCATATCCTTTCCTAAGATATCTCATGCATATCTCATAAACGGTACTAACTATTTTTATACTAACGGTACTAACTATCTGATCAGTACTAACATTTTGTACTGTCAGTACAAATTACAACTAGCGGTACTAACTAATATAACTAACGGTACTAAGTCAGGAATGTATAATTCCCAACAATCCTCCCCTAAACATGATTGTTGAACTTGTTTAACTTCATGTTTCTTTAGTGTAAACATCTTGTAGACCAGGAGGATGTATCCAAACACTTCTATTCTTCAAATCTCCATTTTGATGAACTTGATCAGTATCAACTCTACAACCTTGATTTTCTTTAAGCTTCCCTTCTTTATCAGCAACACAGCAAATCCAACTAAGTTGGCTTTGTAGTTTTTGGCAAACTACCAGCCATTAACGGATTTGATATTCCTTTACCAGTAGCCGTTTGCTCTGGGATAGCCAATTCTTCATTGTAAACAACAAGGTGAATTGATAACCTTATAGTTTTGAGTAAACTATCAACTATCAACGGATTTGATTTGTCTTTACCAAAAGCCGTTTGCTTTTGGACTAGTCAATGCTTCATTGCCATAACATGGTGCATTGATAACCATATAGTTTTTAGCAAACTATCAGCTATCAACAGATTTGATTAGTCTTTACCAGGAACTGTTTGATCCTGGACTAGCCAACTCTTCACTGTGAAGCAAGGTGAGTTGAGAACCATACAATTTTTGGTAAATTGTCAACCATAAACGGATTTGAGAAGTCTTTACCACAAGCCGTTTGCTTATGGACTAGCCAGTTCTTATGTTTGTTAAACATGGTGAACTGATGACCATTTGTTGTGTGGTTTTGAAACCAACACTCAAAGATCCTTCTCACTTCCATCTTGGCCTCCAAACTCATCAATCTGTTGCTCAATAAACCTTAGCAAATCAAATACAGTATCATCATCAGATACAACTTTACTAGACGTTTGCATGTGACGAACACAACCATTTCGAGTGCTAAATGAGCTTACAATGATTTCTAGTAGCACAACGAAACCTAAGAAACCCTAAGGAGCTTAACGGGCCACTAAATGGTCTCGTTAAATCCACACAGCCGCATTTGGGCCCAACAGGCCCAACAACCTGTTAGTTAGGGCCCACGGCTTAATATTAAGCTCACTTGAGCTTATTGATGGATTAAAAGGGCTTATGGAACCTAGTTGTACAAATGAACACCCTTAGAAACCATATCGGGCCTTAATGGACTTGGTGGTCATTAGCGAGGCCCAATATGGGCCCAACAACCCTAATAAGCTCAAAACAGCTTAATTGAGAGCTTATACAGAAATATGGACTTATAATGACCTTAGAAATGCTAATGGACCAAAATGGGACAAGCTTGAACACGTACAACCTTAAACGAGCTCTTAACGGGCCTAAAAGCCCATTAACGAGCTTATTGACTTATAAATAAGCCGAGCGATAAAAACAGACTCACGAGTGCTTATTTAGACTAGAAAACATGTTGGATCACATTATAAAGCTCTAGTAAACATTTTGAAAACTTTCGGATTAGGGTTGTTGGGCTAACAAGCCCAATGAGCTCGAATAAGCTCAAATAAGCTCACCCGAGCTTATTTTTTAGCTTAACAGTTTTAAATAAGTTTAAATAAACTTAATGAGGGCTTATGTGCCTTTGAAAACTCATTTGGACCTTTAGATTGCTTATTGGACCTTAACGGGTCCAATAAGGCCCAATAAGCCAAAATAAGCTCATCCGAGCTTATTTATAAGCTGACCCAGCTTATATGGCTTATTGGAGTCCATTAAAACCAAATGCCACTTGCTAGGACTTATTTGGACTTAAAATGCGATTTTTACAAGTTAGGGGACTAAAAGTGTAAATTTGTAAACTTGAGGGTTAAAACTGCCAAAACTAATTTTAGGAAACTACAATTTTGGTCCACTATCTTTACCGGGTATAACACTTTTGGTCCATTTTTTTAAAAATTTTTTGCGGTTTCACCAAAACCCGAGTATCCATTTCACATTTGATCCAAATCAGACAATTTCGTTAAATCTGATTTGGCTCAAATGTGAAATGGATACTCGGGTTTTGGCTCAAATGTGAACCAAAATTGTTAGATTTGGCTCAAATGTGAAGCGTGATACTCGGGTTTGGCTTAAACCGCAAATTTTTTTTAAAAAATGGGACAAAAGGTTATACCCTAGTAAAGAAGAGTGACCAAAATTGTAGTTTTTTCTCACTATTTTATAAAGTGTAGGGATTGTATTTGTCCACTTTGAAACTTAACGTACTGTTTGGAAAGTATAAGGACCTAAAGAGAAATCCTTGTAAGATTGAAGGACTAAAAGTGTAATTATGGAAACTTATGGGTTTAAAAATTGTAATTATCCTATTTCATAAACATAGGGGCTGTTTTGTAAATATAGGAAACCTAAGGGTATTCTATGAATAAAGAAATTTTTATAAACACTTAAACGACTCGGACAAGTTAAAAATATATATCTGATAATATACCATGAAAGCACCGACTTAATAAATTTGATACTTATAATAACGTTATACATATATAATTTGAGACGATGTGTAAACGTATACTTTTCTAAGAGCCCATCAAGTCAAAGACAAATACAATAAACATTGCACCACCACACAAGCGATAATAGTAATATATAATAACTCCTCAAATTATGTGTTTTATACAAGAGTCGTTAGCCTAAACTATAGACAAAGACTGGCTGTATTTACTTAGGTAATTGAAGGTGTGATTCATTTCCATTCTTAGATATAATTATCATTTTCAGAGGACTATTCACTAAGGTGAGTTCATAGCCCCATGTTTTACAATTATTTAAATGATTTACATCTTTGGGGTGAGAACATGCTTTGTTTTACAAATTGGACGCAAGTGTACATTTTATACTATGATTATGTGTTTGCCTAAGTAGCAATAACCCACTGAGCCCTTTATCATGAACTGTCAATTACTAGATTGTGAGCGCGAATGTTATAAATAGATCTATTTGGGATTGACATCCCCGTTTGGGTGAGTAGCGCTCACTGTGCCGGTTTGTCGGACAACAAACGTATACCATGTCGGATTTGGGATGTTGCGGGTTAGAACATCATTCACGGGCATTATTGGCAATTTATTGCATTCATACATGTCGAGCTTCAGTGTCATGAGCTTAGAAAAATGTAATTACTTTATTATGAAAGTTATTGCATCAGTTGCTAATCATACACATGGAAATTTCTTGCGGTCCTTACTATGATTTACATAAACTATGATTTTACCAACTTTATGTTAGACAATTTTTAAGCCATGTTTTCCTCAGGATCAATAAGGCCACGAGGTGTCTCAGATATATTGGGGGTCACTCTTTCGAAATAGTCAGGTACTAAAGATTTAGCGTATTACATTTTGGGAACATTTGTTAATAATTCGAAATCTTTACTTTCTTGTCAAACAATTTTAAGGCATGAGTTTATGTAATGAACAAGTATCTTGTTAATCAATGTATCTTTTTTAAAACGACAGGTTTATTGGTCCCGATCTCACATATCCTTGTGGCTATTTGATCTATGAAGTAACGCCCTCGGATATTCAACATTCCGCTGCTACCTAGATTTGGAGGTGTTACAGATTGGTATCAGAGCCAAGGTTATAGAGAACCAGGTCAAAAGTTTTGTCTGGACTATAATCATTTTCAAACACTGCATTTACAAATGGGTTTACCAAACGGATAACACCTACATTACTTGTTTGCATCCTATAATACATGCTTACATGACATACACTGATTTTAGCATTAGTAGCCTACTAAGTGCTTGCATGATTGATATGCGCGTATATAAATTATACTACGTATATTACTATAAGGGTCTTATAATAAATACTTATATAAGTTTATTTTATTGTTTCTGAAGCCATGTCTTCTGCATCATCCGCTGTTACCTACACTTCTGTCTATACCGATTCTAAGCTAGGCAGGGTCTTTTGGGGAGCCGATGAGGAGATATCTGATGGAGGCATTCCACGAGTCATCCTATACGGATACGATGGACTCCCTATGCAGCCTGTAGCCCCACCATCACCGGATTACTTACCAGGCCCCGAGGAGCCTCAGACACCACCAGTACCACAGGATGAGGATGAGCGTGAGCCTATGTTCATACAGCCACAGGATCCTGATTACGTGCCAGAGCCTATATACCCTGAGTATATACCATTGGAGGACGAGCATGTGTTTCTGGTGGAGGAGCAGCCATTACCTTCTGTTGATTCACCTACTGCTGAGTCACCAGGGTATGTTGCTGAGTCAGATCCTGAGGAGGATCCAGAGGAGTATGAGGATGATGAGACAGAGGATGGTCCGGTTGACTATCCCATGGACGGGGGAGATGATGGAGATGATGATGACGGCGATTCATCTAGGGATGACGCCGATGATGAGGATGAGGACGAGGAGGACGGGGAGGAGGAGGAAGAGCACTTAGCTCCGGCCGACTCTGCTGTTGTTGTACCTACTGTTGAGCCTGTTTCCCTACTTGAGGGAACAAAGCCTGTTATACCACCACCCTTCACTGACATGTCTACCACTGGAGCTAGGATCACTGTCCGTCTTCAGGCTTCTATATCCCTTCCACCAGAGGCAAAGGTTGAGAGACTTCTAGCCATGACTACTCCATCACCATCACCACCTATCTCACTATCACCACCCTCTGCAGGAGAGCGCCTTGCTAGGTGCACGGCCCCACTTGCACATTCATCACCACCACCTGTGTCATCACCATTACTACCATCATCTGGGTGTCCAACCCAAATCCAGACACTCAGGATATCCCCCACTCAGGCCCTTATCGATGCAGTTACCGCCGCATTACCATCACCTCCACTACCACCACTACCACCATCTCTATACATACCACCACCTGTTGACCGTAGGGATGATCTTCCCGAGTCCGAGCTGCCACCTCGCAAGAGGTTGTGTTTGTCTACTCTAAGCCCCAAGTATGAGATCGGGGAGAGTTCTACTGCTAGACCTATTGGAGGTCGAGGGATAGATTATGGGTTTGTCAGCGCTGTGGATGCTGAAGCGAGACGACAGGAGATTAGTGAGGTTGGATATGGTATTAGGGATACTTGGGTAGATCCGGCAGAGGCAGTTCCTGAGATAGCACCTATGACCTTGGGATAGGTTAATACTAAGGTTATAGAGCTTGCTGAGCTTCATAAGCATGATACACAAGACTTATATGCTCTACTAGAGGATGCTCAGGAGGGTAGGACTCGCATATCACAGCGAGTCACCATAGACTCATAGCGAGTGGACTTGCTTATGGAGGACATGATAGCTTATCAGGAGACCATACAGATTATAGAGGAGGAGGCTTATGCTTCCCGAGAGGCTTGGGCTCATGCGATAGGATTGAGTCAAGCGGTCCATTATGAGCTTCAGACACATCAGACACAGCTACAGTTGTAGGGTACCCTGATTCAGACCTAGTATCAGGTACATGAGACTTGCTTCCAGATGCAGCACGCTGAGATAGCAGCGCTTCGAGAGACTGACCGTAGGCGTTAGGAGTAGACGGCAGAGACTCTCTGAGTGATGAGAGATATGAGGTGAGAGATAAGTGATTCAACAGGTCGAGTTGTTAGCACATCAAGAGCAGCGATAGGAAAGCTGACAGCCAGATCAGATGCTAGACTCCAGACATCAGGAGACTCTAGGGAAATGCCTGTAGTCCACATCGTAATGGTGAATGTCATTTTATTTTTCTAGGCTGTTGTTCAGGCATGTTAAGTATTAGGGGTTCTCCCCGCTAGCATAGCATTAGATATTTTGTATTGTATTTTGTGTACCAAAAAAACTATTTCATGTAAAATTTTCCAAGTTATGAATGAAATAGATGTGTTATGTTATACTATATACCTCTCTTGTGTTGTTATCTCATCTGTAAATTATTGTATATCTTGTCATGATTATGACCTTACGTTTTGTCTCTTGTGATTTAGATGAATCTTGGCACCTGCGACAAGACGAGGACCGAATACCACTCCTAACAACACCAACCCAAACAACATGACTCTAGAATCCGTCCAAGCTATGATTGATCAAGCCCTTCTGCAAAACTCCACTAATGGAGATGGAAGCCACAGTTCACACGGGGATAACCGAAGGAACGTGCAAACCGCGTGCCCTTGTTTCTATGCTGACTTCATGAAGTGTCAACCTTTGAACTTTAAAGGAAATGAAGGTTTTGTTCGGTTAACTCGGTGGATTCAATAAGATGGAATCAGTTTTTCCAATATCATGGTTTGTCTATTGAAAACCAGCTAAGTTTGCCATCTGCACTCCTGATAGGTGGCTACTTTGACTTGGTGGAATGGGTCATATAAATCGCCTTTAGGTCCCTGATGCTATACCCCAATGACTTGGGAAGTGCTCAAGAAGAAAATGACGGACAAGTATTGTCCGCAGGGTGAAATCAAGAAACTAGAAATCGAGTTGTGGAACCTAAAGGTCAAAGGGAATGATGTTCCAACATACACTGAACGTTTCCAAGAGCTAACCCTGATATGTACCAAGTTTGTTGCTAATGAAACTGAGAAGATTGACAAGTACATCAGTGGACTCCCTGATAACATTTATGGAAGTGTCAAGTCCTCTAGACCCAAGACGTTGGATGAGACTATTGAGTTGGCCAACGACTTTATGGATCAGAAACTCCGCACCTATGCGGAAAGGCAGACTGACAACAAAAGGAAGGCTGATGATTCATCCAGAAACAACCATGGTCACCAACAACAACCCTTCAAGAGGCAGAATGTCGCCAAGGCCTACAATATGGGGACAGGTGAAAAGAAGCCGTATGGGGGATCTTTGCCCAAGTGCACCAAGTGCCATTTTCACCACAATGGCCCGTGTACTCAGAAGTGCCACAAGTGCAATAAGGTAGGGCACTTTGCCCGCGACTGCAGGGGTTCAGGCAACACAAATGTTACTAATACTCAGAAGGGCAATGGGGCAAATCCCAAAGGGAACGGTTGTTTTGAATGTGGAACTCCAGGACACTTCAAAAAGGATTGTCCCAAGTTGAAGAATAAGGATGGGGGAAATGGGAGTGCACAAGGCTGGGTGTATGCAGTTGGGAATGCGGAAAAGAAAGGAAATGCATCGAGGGACCCGGACTCCAATGTCGTCACGGGTACGTTCCTCTTAAACAACCGCTATGCATCTATCTTATTTGACACTGGTGCCGATAGAAGCTTTATATCTTCTGCGTTTAGTTCCCTGATTGACATCGCCCAAACTCCATTAGAAAATAGTTATGATGTGGAATTAGCTGACGGGAAAATAGTCGGGGTAGACACTATTATGCGGGGTTGCACTTTAAATTTCTTAAACCATCCGTTCAACATAGATCTAATGCCCGTAGAACTGGGTAGTTTCGACACTTTATATATTTAGTATAAAATTATTTTTTATTATTATCGGCATGGATTGGTTAAGAAGGTGTCACGCCGTGATCGTGTGTGATGAGAAACTTGTTCGAATTCCCTATGGGAATGAAACCCTAATTTTTCATGGTAACGAAAGTAACGACGGGAGAGAATCTCGGTTGGCCATTATCTCATGTTCAAAGGCTCAAGAGTACATGGCAAAAGGATGTCAGATCTTTTTGGCACAGATATCCGCCAAGAAAAGAGAGGACAAGCCCGAAAGAAAGCAAATAAAGGACGTACCAATCGTCCGAGATTTTCCTAAAGTATTTCCCGAGGACTTGCCAGGTCTTCCTCCGGCTCGACCAGTTGAATTCCAAATCGACTTAATTCCAGGAGCCACGCCCGTAGCTTGAGCATCGTATCAATTGGCTCCATCCGAAATGAAGGAATTATTGAAACAATTACAAGAGCTTTCTGACAAAGGATTCATAAGGCCTAGTTCCTCACCTTGGGGAGCCCCGATCTTGTTTGTCAAAAAGAAGGATGGGTCATTCAGGATGTGCATCGACTACCGTGAGTTAAATAAACTGACAGTGAAGAATCGTTATCCACTCCCGAGGATTGACGATTTGTTTGATCAACTTCAAGGATCCAGCATCTATTCGAAGATAGATTTGAGATCGGGTTATCACCAGCTTAGGGTGCGAGAGCAAGATATTCCGAAGACGGCATTCAGAACTCGGTATGGTCATTACGAGTTCCAGGTTATGCCATTTGGACTGACAAACGCACCTGCGGTTTTCATGGACCTCATGAACCGAGTGTGCAAGCCTTACTTGGATAAGTTCGTGATCGTCTTCATTGACGACATACTTATTTATTCAAAAGACGAGAAAGAGCATGAAGAACATCTTAAGGCAATTTTGGGATTGCTTAAGGAAGAGAAGCTGTACGCCAAATTTTCAAAATGCGAATTTTAGATTCCGAAGGTACAATTTCTCAGTCATGTCATTGATAGCCGAGGCATACATGTAGATCCAGCCAAGATAGAGTCTATAAAGGATTGGGCATCTCCTAAGACACCTACGGAAATCCGCTAATTCTTAGGCCTTGCCGGTTACTACCGGAGGTTTATCGAAGGATTCTCGAAGATCGCTAACTCAATGACAAAGCTTACTCAGAAAGGAATTAAGTTCGACTGGGGCGAGAAGGAAGAAAACGCTTTTCAGTTAATAAAGTCGAAGTTGTGTAGTGCGCCAATTTTGGCTTTACCTGATAGAAGCAAAGACTTTGTGCTCTATTGCGATGCATCACACAAGGGTTTAGGAGCTGTGTTAATGCAGAGGGAGAAGGTGATTGCCTATGCCTCCCGACAGTTAAAAGTTCATGAGAAAAACTACACCACTCATGATTTGGAACTCGGTTCGGTAGTATTTGCTCTAAAGATATGGAGACACTATCTATACGGAACCAGATGCACCGTGTTCACCGACCACAAAAGCCTACAACACATTCTTGACCAGAAAGAGCTTAACATGAGGCAACAACGCTGGCTAGAGTTGCTAAGTGATTACGATTGTGACATTCGTTATCACCCGGGCAAAGCAAACGTTGTGGCAGATGCTTTGAGTCGTAAGGAACGGGATGAGCCGTTACGGGTTCGAGCTTTAGTTATGACTATTAGCTTGGATCTTCCCAAACAAATACTAGCAGCACAGATCGAAGCCTTGAAACCAGAAAATCTAAAGAAAGAAGATGTAGGCGGTATGATCAGAACTGATATACCTAAGGAAAGGTTGGAACCACGTGCCGATGGAACTTTATGTTTAAACGGCAGAAGTTGGTTACCTTGCTATGGCAACTTGAGATCCGTGATCGTGCATGAATCTCACAAGCCAAAGTACTCTATCTATCCAGGTTCTAAAAAGATGTACCAGGACATTTGTATTGGTGGCCTAACATGAAAGCTGACATCACTACATATGTTAGCAAGTGCTTGACATGTGCTAAGGTCATGGCCAAACATCAAAGGCCATCAGGATTACTGGTACAACTTGCGATACCCGAGTGGAAATGGGATAACATCACGATGGATTTTGTCATAAAACTTCCTAATTCGTCACAAGGTTTAGACACCATCTGGGTGATTGTGGATCTACTACAAGGTCTTAACAAACCGGGCTTCGTCATCTACTACAAGGTCTTAAGCTTTGAGGACAAATCTCTTTTAAAAGGTGGAGACTGTAACATTTCTCATTTTCATGTCATTGTACGACTCTATTAATGATCATAATTTATTTTAGTCTGATACGCGTTTACTTTTAATTTTGACTTTTAAGCTAAATCGCGTAGACTAGAAATAATCATTTAACGCAAACGGTCACCAAATAAAATCAAGGTTTTTGTCAAGCAAGTGTCAAGTAATTATTAGGAAGATAATTATTGAAATTGCTCATTTTATTTTTATTGGTCACGTAAATGGCTTACGTTTCGCAATAAAATACACTTAGACACACCACGGAAATACCTAGACTTACCTAGACTCAAACCAATACCCACTTTTAATGCCTAAACACAAAATTTAATCAAATCTTGTGTTAATACCCAAAGTTAGCCGAGTATGGGTAGGAAAACCCATAAGAAAAATCGTCCTTGGTGTTTACTAGCTAAATAAATCTCCTAATGATCCTCACAAGTACTTGTACATTCTAGTTCTCATTAATACTTGTCCTAATGGTCTCCTACTAGTCTTTTACACATTGGTTAAGAACCATTTTTCCTCTTGATTCCTTTTGTGCCGCGGTTAACCAAGAACAAACCACAAATCCTTGGGATTTCCTAAATCTAGCTAGAACTTGTACACTATGCAAGTAATTAAAGAGTGTACTTAGGAGTATTACAAATACCATGGGTAATTAACTAGAAAACCTCTAAACCACCAAGTTAGGGCTCGTATGGTTTGGTTAAGGACCAAGGAAAGCTAACTAGTCACTAAGTCTATAAATACCCATATACATTTGACACTTGAACACTTCTAAAACTCTAAAACCACTATCACTAAGCTAAACCTTTCTCAATTATCCTTACACCTTCGGATCCCA
>BQNB010079577.1:0-23088 GCA_026074375.1 Tanacetum coccineum | reverse complement strand
GTCGGACTTGTTGTTGTCGACGTTTACGGGCTTGAGAACGAGTTCGCATGCACAAAATAGAAATATAAAAAGAAAATTTACACTAGTTTTTTTTTTTTTTTGCTTATTTAATTATTTATTCACAATTTATTTTAACGGACAATGAGATAGGACAACTTAAACCAAATAATCTACTTACTTCACGGTAGCTCTCAAAAAGATAAACGCACAGGTGAGCGGAGGAGTAGGAATAGCGCGAAGCTTATTTCTCCTTTCGGGTCGTAGTTCTTAGGAACAACCCTCCTTATACCCACTTTATAGTTTGTTTAACTTTTCAAGGTGAGCCGTACGTCGTAAGAGACACAAAAGGCAAGTTTTTAAATCTTTTGTTCGAATTGGGAACCAACAAATACCTCAGTTGAGAATATTATATTTTGGTATTTTACCAAGTTGTGAATTTTATTTTCTTTTTTTTATGGACAATGTTTTTATGTTTTTGGTTTTTCTTTGGTTTTTTTTTTTTGGTTTTTATCTGATAATTATACTAAAAGAAATGAAAAATATTTTTGTACTTTTTTATATTTTTATAATAAAAGAAAATATTCACAGTTTAAAACACAATTGATCAAACGTAACGATAAACGGTTGCACAACCTCCCCGGCAGCGGCGCCAAAAATTGATCAGCTCTGACTACACCTTAAAATATATAATATAATGAAATATAAAAATATATAGTAAGAATAGTCTAAAAGCAGAATCAATGATACCGAGAAGTAGTATAGAGCTTTCCCGGGTCGTAAATCCCCAACGAGGCTGGATATGGTAAATCGTACGATCGAATATTTGAGTTTGAAAGGGAAGGAATTGGTTGGGGAAGTGAAAAAGTCAAATAAACAATTACGGACTAAAACGTTTAAGGAAAAAAACCTAAAAATTATGGAATTAAACTAGTAAAACGAGACCCGAATCCCGTACAAAAGGAAAAAAAAAATAAAAAAAAAAAAAAAAACACACACCGAAAAAAAAAAAAAAAACACCAAAAAAAAAAAAAAAAAAAACCAAAAAAAACGGGGAAAACCTAAATCTTTAAAAATACAACTACGGATAAATTTTCACTTCTAAAACTATCTACGGGTCAAATAACGAAGAATGAAAAAGAGCTAGACCGTAAACGGAGTTCGTTGACCCAAAAAACGGAGTCAAAAACCTAAAGCGCCACCGGACGTGCTTTAAAAAAGTAAAAGTATAAAAACTGACCCTACGAAAAAATTTTTTATTTTTCCTACAAACTTGATGATAAAAGAAATTTCTAAAAGGAAAAATATTTTTTTGATAATTTATATATTATTTGAATTAAATAATACTTATAACTAAATTAGTTATAAAAAATAGTATAAACTTTGCAAAAGTTTCTGAAATTTTTTCTAAAAATACTTTACACTATAATGTCCTACGAAAAAATAACAAACAAAACCACAAAGCTTAATAATAAGCCCGGAAAATAAGCTTGGACAGTTTATTAGCTTATTTGGGCAAAATGTGTATAAATTTGTTTGCACTTGTAGTCTATAACGAAAAAGACCAAGGGACGCGTGGTTTAAGTGGTTGGTATAAAGGGGAATGTATTGTTGGTCCCGGTGTTTCGAGTCTTGCTCACCAGGACCATGTATATTCCCCTTTTTTTTTAAAAAAAACTTAGGGTAGAAATTGTATGTATTTAAATAAAGGGTAGGCGGGCAAAAATTAGTTAATTTTACCAATATAGGGTTAACGGGGAACCTACACTATGAAAAAGTGGACAAAACAAACCCTACGAAATGGCTTATTTTTTTTGGCTTATTAAAAAGTGTTTTTAGACAAAAACCAAAAAACATGAAAGTTAATGAACAGCTTAAAATTAACAACTTTAACAAAGGACACTTTTGACTTTGGTCAAAAGAAAGCTATAAAAATAAGCTTAAAGGGGACAGCAGCTTAAGAAGCTTTATAGCAAAAAAGCTAAGTATTTTTGATACTTATGGTCTAATAACTAAGCTAAGGTTTAAAATAAAAAAAAAAAAAAAGCAAAAGGGAATTAAACTTAATTAATAAAGCGTACAAAAGTCTAAAGGCTTAAGGCCTAATAAGCTGTGGGAAGCTTATTATGCCAGAAAAGCTTAAATAAAGCTAAAAGAGGCTAAAAATGCTTAAAGCTAGGCCAAATAAGCTAGAAAAAAGGAAATAAGCAAACTAAACTATCTAACTTAACCTAAAAGCTACTAAGACACACTTTGAGCTTATGGGATAAGACTCATTAAAGCTAAATCAAAAATTTAAGCAAAATCTTAGCCTAAGTTAACTGGAAAACAGCCTAGAGGCAAAATTAGGTTAAAAATAAGCAACTCAATAAGCTTATCAAGGGCTGAGGACTTTGGGACTTTACTAGAGCTTATTAAGTTTTAAAAGAATGACAAATAATTGTGCTTATGTTGGCTTAATGGCTGAGAACATTGGGCCTAAAGTTCCCATTTGCTACCAGGGGAGCTTTAATGGCAAGGCTCAAGGGTTATTTGACAGGCTTATTTTAAGCTGTCAATTAAGCTCTAAAAGTACAATATGCCATAACAGATTGAGTGCTATGGCAAATGGGCTTGTGCACCAATTTTCAGCTTTGGAAAAGCATTTTTACTTGCTTATTTTTAGCTGTCAAAAAGGTCTTTTGGCTTTTTACAAACTGTGACAGAAATTTTTGAGTTAAATTGACTCACAAAGTCAAAAGGACAAAGGGCTTGTGACAGCCCTCTTTTAACACACAAATCACACACTTTTTTGATGTACAACTCAAACACAAGTGCTTAATCAAATAAGCACTTGTGGGATTCTAAAAAAACCTTCACAGTTTTGAAAAAGGGTCTTATAACCTTTGAAAAAAATTTCCAAACTAAAAAATGTTTGAAAAACAGCTTAAACTTGGCTAAAAAACTAAGCTAAAATTAGCCAAAGTTCCCCAACCCAGCAAAAACAATTTTGGTCCCACTTTTAAGCTTTTGCCAAACCACCCCTTTGTTTAAAAACTGTCAACCATTGAGGGATTAAATCCATTTTTAAGCTAAAACTTAAAAAACTGTTATCTACTTATGCTAGTAATGACCTACTCTAAACTATTTTGTTAAATACTAAAAAGCCTGCTTATTAAGAAATATAAGCTAGTTTCTCAGCTAAACTTATTACCCTTTTATGACAGTTTTATGTTGTAAAAACTAAGGTAGGACAAAAATTATGCACTAATGACTTAAAAAACAGCTAATCTAACAAGCTTAATACTAATTTATTTGCAAGATTAAAGCTAAGTAAGCTAATGATTTAAGCTAGAAATTTTAGCTAGAATGAAATTTGAAAATGAAACCTTAGATTTTGTTGTCTCAGAACCAAGGCGCTCTTTCTGAAGTGAGTTGCCTAAGAAACTGTTCCTATTGGCCCTTGATCTATTCCTCTGAGCTATAAGATCAATAAGCTTATATGAGCTTATTTCTCCAAATGCTTCCAATATCACACTCAAAGGACAATTTATGAACTAAATTTAAATTAATAAAACAGAATAAAGAGCTTTAAAAGCTTTACGTGAAATTAGTGCTTATTAACAAGAATAAGCTTTAATGAGCTTATTTAGAGCTTATTGGTCAAAGTAGCTTATTTTCATTAAATGGTGGAAGGGGGGGGGGGAATTACAAATGCATAAAAGACATTAACTTTAAAACACTTTAAACTATAATAAAAACGACATAAAACTTAATTAAAAACTTGCTTAAACTTGGAATTAAAACTTGAACATTTGCCACAATGGCTTACAAGGCTATTTATAGCCGAAAACTAAAACTAGGTCTTTTCTTCTTTCTCTTTGTTGTGCTTGTTTGTAGACACACAAACACAGGTGTGTTTGTTGTAGTGAGAGGTTAAAGCTCTATCTTGGCCCTTCAATCTTTAAAATCAATCTCGGCCATCGAATTTGGTCTTGGGGGGTGTGGGATTGCCAAGTTGGCATCTTTGTAGCTGGGAAAGGTAGTGGAGGAGGGGGGAGATGAATATCCATGGTGGTGGTGAAGATTCATGGGGTAAAAAACGGAGTATAAAACACCCGTGAGTGTGTTTGGGAGGGAAAAATAGGCGGGAAAGATGGTTATGAGTTGTAACAGAGTGTGTGTTTGAGTAGATGGCACAAATGGTCCCTCTAGGTTACTTGTTAATTTGCACACATGGTCCATTTGGTTAAATATCTTTTGGGGACTTGACAAAACAAGTCACCCAAGAGTTAAACTAACTCTTTGCATCCATCGTCCCTTTGGGGTACAAGTTAGGGGGGTTTGGAAGTTTTTTTTTTACACTCTCTCCCCTCCCCCACTTGTTACTTTGAGTGAATTGCAAAATTAGCCTTCTCTTCTCTTTTCCTCTTTTCTTCTTTATAAATAAGTTTAGGGTTTGACAATTTCAGTCCCTAACTTATATTTCTTTGACTTTGGCCTCGGGGTTGACTTGTGTTGACTTTGACTTTCGACCAGTTGCCAAGTGACTTTTTGTTGACTTTTGACTTGGATTAATTTTCGGCTTTTGATTTGGCTTTGTCTTCACAGTCTTTTTCCAATTCCGAGTCTCAGTTTTGTCGTCGTTTTGCTTTTGGTTTCGTATTTTTCTTGGTTTTTGTTCCTGCACAATACAATTAGCAAAACTAAGGTATATTGGAATCACGTTTTAATCATATAAAATTTCATACAACATAAAATTCGTCTAATTAATTTTATAATCAATAAAGATTGTAACTTATACATAAAGATTGAATCTTTATGCATAAAAATGCCCAAAAGGCATATAAATTAATCAAGAACCCTAATTTTGTCAAATTTTAATTACTTGTAACTATAAATTCTATACGATCGGCTCATGATGCCACTGTTGGGTTTTTAAAACTTTTAACCATAAATCACGAGTACGTAGCGGAAAGTAAACACGTATAGAATAACATAGTTAACAAGAATGAGGTGTATTCCTTTTTGCACGAAACGATACACTGATTTAATGGGTAACCGTTAACACCGTCTTGAATATACGCGTATGTATAACACCACACGTAACCACAAGAATCAAAGTATGATCCCTCTAAGTTGACACACACACGATACGTTCAAGCAAACAACAAGGTATGCTAGTACTAGTAGTGTATTAACCAAACGATAATCTTCGTCTTTGAATCTATCAACACACGAAAAGAATAAGGTTGTGGTGTTCGATCGCAACCAAAAACCCTAAGAGGGTGTTAGTTCGATCGTCCCACAAGGGAGGAAGAAAAACCAAAAACCACAAAAGGTTTTTATGGTTCAGTCGAGCAAAGGAAGCACAAGGACGATTTACTTAGGTTTTTGGTTTCAAGTTGTGTACCAAATAATAACCCTACACCTCCTTATATAGTCCCTTTCCCTTAGCTTGCAAGGCAAGCCCTTTGCCTTAGCTTGCAAGGCAAGCCCTTTGCCTTTTTTAGTCCTTTAACCTTTAAATGATTAATTCTCGTTAACATTTAACGATCGTTTGTTAAACACTAGTTAATATTACTTTAATATATATTTTCTCGTTGTTTTTCGTATAAACGTGTGCGTCCCCGTAGGCTCGAATAAACAGTCCGGACATATATTAATTCATACGTGTTCATAGTCCAACACATATAACCTCGTACGAGGATTCTGCATAGATATAATATGTATATACAGATAGGTTAGTCATGTATACTCGAGTCATTCAATATGTAACATTGTAAAATAAATATGTAGACAGTTAGATCACACAAATCTATCGTGAATTAATAAATAACTAAGATGATAAGCAGATAACTAACCTTCTTTAGAGACTTTCTGAACCAGGAGGGTACACAATCAACCGAGATTGTCATTAGAGGTTTCAAGTTGTTATATGATAAATTTACGATAATTAGTGACATCCTACCCACACATACATGGAAGGAAAAATGCTTCAAGACCTGGACAATTTTAATATGATTTGAGGGAGAAAGACAAGAGAGCAAAACTACAATTTTACATTACTACATGTCAAAAGATATGTATATATATATAACCAGAAATTACAATATTTATTGACCATTACTCGACGGTCATATTTCAAATTCAAATAGATTTACTAGACTTTTACTCAGCGGTCATACTTCAAGTTTAAAAACTTTTACTTGACCGTAACTCAACGGTCATATTTCAAGTTCAAATAGTTTTACTTGACGGTAACTCAACGGTTATATTTCAAATTCAAATAAGCTTACAAGACTTTTAATCCTTTTATAAATAGCATACCCATTTTTTAAAGTATAATAAAAGGCTAAGAAATGATCGTCCTTTTATTATCATATTTGTTGATCTGCTAGTAATAATAGATTGGATGGGTAGATAATTCATCATCAGTTGTATTACGTGTCTAACTCTTAGAGGCCTTATTAATGTCTAACATTAATGCCAAAACGTTAAAACATATATATTTAGTAAAAGGCTAAGATCCGTTCGTCCTTCTATTATCACATCAATTGATCTACTTGCAATAATAGATTCGACGGGTAGATGATTCATCATCAGTTGTATTACATGTACAACTCTTAGATTATGAAACTCAAATCATTAATGTCCAACATTAATGTTAATATTGGCATGTTTAGTTTCATCCTTGCCTCGGGTTAAGAATTTCACCTCTTAACTCGATTAAGTCATCCAATATTAAAACATAGTAAAAATTGATCTAGGTATTCCGCATAGATAATAATTGCTCTGCTATCTATAATTTGATTATGTCTCACATAAGTCAAAAAATAGAGGCGGTGAGTTTATAAAAGACAACATGACTTAAATTTTAAGGGTATTTTGTATAGTTAATTTTGATAAAAGAAAATTTAACAAAATATTAATGTTACGAATATTACATGCATACAATATTCGCCTCACTAATCTTTGTTCTGTAAAACATGTTTATGTGTCAATTACAAAGTTTTTAATGGTTATATCTGTACATAAGCAATAAAAATAGTAAAGACATAAAAAACAATAAATAAGCATATCAAACACTTTAATATTATTATTATCCTTATATACAATAACGAAGTGAACAACAACGTTCTGAGGTGTAAAAACGACGTCATTTTGGCCTAAAACTGTGTCATTTGCTTCTTCCCGTTATCAAGTCACGATCTATTTGAAGATCTCCCTCCCTCATGTCAGTGCTAAAATATGGTTTACTCAATAAGCTCATAATAATAAATTAAATATATTTTACATCAACATGGAATCTAGTTCAGTTCAATTATTATGATTCGGTTTTTTTACCAAAACCAAAACTAAATTGAAACTTTTATTATATTAAATCAAGAAAACCAAATCGTTGGTTTTTAGTTTCGTCATTCAGTTTTGTATGTTTTTTCTAGTTTTCAATATCAGTTTTGGCTTTTTTATTTCTATTCCTTGCCTTATTTGACGATATATATTTCCTTAGTTAAAAACGGATGAAGTTTTTCGTGTTTAGCTTACCCAATAGACAAGGTGCAACTATTTTAAAAAATAGTTGAGTAGTACTTATTTGTAAGACTAGGGGTGGTTTGAGGTCGGTTTCTGGCCAAAACCAAAACATAACCGAAATATTCAGTTTTATAGCACATAAAACCGAACCCGAATATTGTCATTCAAAATTTATACATATACACATCTATACTATATATAAAGAGAAAACACATTTGGCTAAAACTTAAAAACTTAAAAAATGATTAATGTTATTGTACTAAAATATCTTGGATTTTTCTAACTTGTACCCTATAGGCACAAATTAAGGAGGGTCCTATTTCCTGCATGTCATCTTCTGAATGGTCAGTCAGTGATCGTGGGGCCTGATATAGGGACCACTCAATGACTGCTGGCCATTCAGAGGGTAACACACAGGCTGTGAGACCCTCTTTAACTTGTGCCCCTGGGGCACAAGTTATAAAAACTCAAATATCTTTACTTTTAAAAGGCAATGAAATCTATTAAATATTTAAATACTTAATTACAATTTTATCTACTAAATTTCTTCACTCTTACTTACTCCACACCCATATATACATAAAACAAAATTGCACATACAAATTGACGCTACCATAAACCATCGTTGCTATGCGCGGATAATTGTCTAGTAAAGATAAAACACACACATGCAAGTCATACACACATATTATGCTTATTGTCAAATGCATATTAATATATTGTCAAGTAAACACACATACACGTCAAACATACATGTTAGTGCAAATATTACAATATTTAATCTATAGTCTCTTTGTGTTTTGTTGATGACAAACATGTAACTTTTATTACATAAGTAAAAAATGTTTTAATAAAATGTATATTTGATTATGAAACGTAACGTTATGAAAAATATTTATTTGATCATAAATTAAGTTTTATGGTACCTTTATTTTTACCTTAAATGATTTACGTCAAGTGGAAACTTATGTCTAAATATAAACGTTTACGTTAACCTTTTATACTTTGTATCATCCACGGACTCAAATTCTTCATCTTTCGCGAGTTTCGAATCCAGGGACATTGGTGTTTTAATAGGTTTAGAATTTTCTAATTGTTTTATTTGTATATTAAGGAAGAAACTAAGTTCACCCATCATGCTCATATCAAACTCGTC
This sequence comes from Tanacetum coccineum, assembly GCA_026074375.1. Classification (NCBI taxonomy): domain Eukaryota; kingdom Viridiplantae; phylum Streptophyta; class Magnoliopsida; order Asterales; family Asteraceae; genus Tanacetum; species Tanacetum coccineum. Next base: position 14,420 of record BQNB010079577.1, on the reverse strand, counting down.
GTGCATGATATTGGCGACGTCGTCACACAACTCTTGACAAGTTGAAATGAATATAATGTCGTTGACATATATTTGAACAATGATGAGATGTGAACTTTTTTCTTTGTAAAAAGTGTATCTACCATTCCCATGATATACTCATGTTTAATTTGAAAAGCATTTAATCTATCATACCAAGCTTTATGAACTTGCTTAAGATAGTGTAATTTTTAACGGTTTTCGTTCACATTATTTCAATCATTATCTTTTTCATTTACATGATTCATTCCCTCAATCTCGCCTCTACCACCATATAGATGACAAACATCTCATCTCCATCATATAATCTACTGCCTATAAGATAACCTCATGCCTCATCATGTGATTGTTCTATGAACATTCGCATTGCTCAAGAAGTGTGATGTGTGATTAAACACACATCTTTTGTACCCGTAAAACACTATTAATTGAACTAAAAATGCTAAAATATGCTTAATTATATTGCAAATACGTTTGTTTGGTATTTTTATGTCTTGTAGGTACTATGGATTGAAAACAAAGCAAAAACGAGTATTTTTGGGTTCGTTTCGATCAAGAGTGCTTATTATTCAAGATCAAGACAAAGCCGTGAAAAGCCCCCCGAGCATGCCATTGGAAAGAGCATGAGAAAACGAGTCCAACGGTGCCCTCAGATTTTATTGGGCCAGCCCGAAACCTATTTTATAGCTGGGCCAGCCCATGCTAACCAAGCCCAAGATTAAGCCCAATAACTAGTCCAAAAGAAAACCTGTTATATAATAAGGGTGACGTCAGCATGACGTCGTTGGCATGTGCTCTAAATTAAATCACAACAAGTCACGTGACATAGCACTACTTGAATTGGCGAATTACATAAGGGCACGTGGAAGGACTTTTTGCTATAACATTTTAATTTTTGCACAACGGATCATACAGACAAATTATTGCTTACATGTGAAGCAGATATGAAATCCAAGTGTCTTTTTACCATTGGATCTGCCATGAATTTTAGTCTGAGGTGGCAAGATCGATGTTAATCATTGGTTAATAAATGTGGCGGTTATCTTTGAGGAGTTGGCAAATTTTACCCCTTATGTGGCTATAAAAACAAATCTCTCCCCTCATTTTAATTCATTAGGAAACTTAGTTTTAGTTTTAATTTTTTTCTTCTTTTTAGCTTATTTTTCAAATTAGTGTAGCTTATTTGTATTTTTGAAGATTATTGTAAAAGCAAACCTTTCTAGCTTATTGTTTTAATGAGAATGGAATTTGGATAAAGAAAAGGTGTTGTTCGATTAGCTTATTTGGAGCTTGTTTCTATCTTGTGGTTTTAGCTTATTTTTCCAAACTGCTTATTCAAATAGCTTATTTAGCTATTTGATGTTTCAGCTTGTTTCCACTAAGAACATTAAGCATTCGTGTGGCTTAATATTCATAGATCCAAGTTTATATTGTTAGATAGGTTCATTTTAGCTTATTTGTAATTCGTTGCTTAATATACTCGTGTGCTCTTTGCTTATTTGATCTTATTTCTTTTATGTTTGTGAGCTTATATTCTGAATGAATGCTTATTTAGTGGTTTAGTTTAGATTTCATCTAGTTCTCCTTTGAGTCACTTTAAGCTTTCATTTGTCTTAGCTTATTCGATCTAAAGGTGCTTATTAAAGTTCTAAGAATTGCTTATTGACGGTATTAGATAACTTACTGTTAGATTTAGTTTGGATTTGATAGCGAAGTTGTGTGATTATTGGATTAACGCTTCACTTAAGTTCTTATCAAATAGCTTTTTGTTTCGTTGTTTTAGCTAAGTGCTTAATGAGGTGCTTTGTGTTATTTGTGAATCTTAGATTCTTATTTGGTGTAACTTTTCTAGTAATCCTTAGTTCAAATTGTCTTTAACTCATATAATGCTTAATTCGTGCTTTTTAGGTCCTTATAATAATTTGTTCGTAGCTTATTCCGTGTTACGATTTATTTGTGTAAGTATCTTATCTGAGCTTATTTTGCTCGGTTTTCCTGGCTTATTCTGAGTAGCTTATTAAGAGTATAATTTCAGCTTATTAAGATTAGGATTCGTTTAGGATTAGTTAGACACACTTTGAGCTGCGTTAGGTTTGTAAAAATTCGATTTTAGGCCTGCATCTTTAATAACTTGAGTTGTGTTTGGTTTGTTTAATTAGGGCCTGCGTGTAATTGATTTTGGGCTTTGTAATACTCGTTGGGCCCAGTTGCAATTTGCTAGCATTATGAAACTGTTTAGTATTAACAATTTTTGTTTTGTGTTTTGCTTTTGGTACCGGTCAACTCATGAGGTGTGGAGCTTAAGGGTTTATTTAGCTAGACCGAATTTGATTATTTGCTTTAGCTAAATAAATCGGGTGATATTTGTTTATTTGCGGGTCTTTTATTCGGGTTTTTTTTCTATTATTTTTCAATTTATTAGTGTAGCTAGAATAAAATGTTTAGCTTTGCTTATTTGATCATCATGTGTAGTGAGTAGTTTAATTAGTGCTTGTTAAGTGATATTGTGAATTGGAAATTAATTGTGGATTTGAAAAAGGGTTTAATTAATTAATAATCTTCGATTATTTAGATTTGTAGTTTGAATGTTTTAAAGGGTAAAATCCGGAAAAATAGTCAAAAGACACATCTAGTAATTAATATCTTTTTAAGAGATTTTTGTCAAAATAAAATAGAAAGATAACGTTGGTGAGATAATTAGTCTTTTCTAAGAAGTTAATGTCGTTAAGTAAAACCTAAGTTCACGCACTTGAAGGGAAGTCTTTCCACGTCCTTAGCTTGCATATCTTTTATATAGATTCTTTCATGTTTATTGCTGTTGCTTATTTGTTAATTAGGTATATAATCTAGTTTAGGTATTGATTTGATTATTATAGTTATTAATACAAAAAAACCAAAGAAAAAGAAATTAAAGATAATAAGGCATTTTTCTTAAAAACGTTTATGACATGGTTTCGCGAATTCACTCTCTCGTAGTGGAGACGGACACTCTACGCGAAGATAGGGAAACTGATAGACTTGTCCTCATTGTTAATTTTCTTAGATCTAAACGGAGAGAAGATACTAATATATTATTTATCGGTACACGACGTTTGAGACGTTTATGTCAAAAATCGTATATATAGAAGAAGAGAAATGGTTGAAAAGGTTTTACAATTTTTGGTCAAAACGGGAATTGCGTAGGAAACACATGACAAGGCACATGTAGATGAGTCACTATTTCGATAGAAATGCGACTCCACGCTATTAGATGGCGAAACATTGGCGACTCAATGTTGTCAGAAAAATGTCACACTCGGAATGGAGAAAAGGCTGGAAGAGAGCAAAAAATTCGCCAAGTGTGAGAAGGGGAAAATCAAATTATAAATATAGAATCAGTGATTGAAGGAGGTTGCCAAATGTAAGCAGAAGATCGAAAGAGACCGGATAGAGTTGGAGGTTTGAGGAAAACAAGCACGGGTCTTCGAGCGGTTCTTAAGGAAATCAACTACAAAAACGGAGAACCAGCATGCAGATAGAAAAGAAGCACGCCCCAATAACTTGGGCTTATAAAATCTCAACAATTATTTATTAAGGAAAAATAGAAGGTAAAAGAGACATGGGTTGCTCTCCGAGAAGCGTTGTTTGTTGTGGCGGAGTCTTTTAGCTTGGACTTTCCACTTGATCATCGTGATTATTAGGGGATACGAGGAAAGACATTGTGGAAGAAGCAAATTCACACATCGGACTTCATCATTCAAGGAGTTTAGAGTAAAACATTGAAGCACATGAAGAGTAGTCACTCCGATGAAGGATGACTCACGGCTTTAGAGAATTAGCAAACTAAAAACGGAGATGTCGGGAGTCAAAGATAGTATGTCTTCATTCCCGGAGGAGAGGAGAGAAGAGAAGGGATCCATCGAATAGAATGTGAGAATAAGGAAGAGAGATTGCTGATAGAAAGCGAAATCGTGAGGGAAGAGAAATAATGGCGATCCTCAAAAGGGATAACCATCACATTAATGTAGGAGGAATAAGATGTGTTCTTATGATCGTCGGGGTCGAAAACTTTGACAATATTCTTCAAATCATCATTATCAAGTTCATCCTTTAAGCTTCTTGGGTCATGATCTAAAAATACCTCCGGAGGGAGAGAGATGGGATAGTGTCATTTAATAAGCTAAACTCTCAAGATAGGTATTATAATCTTCCTTCCGAATCATTGACTCATCGTTCTTAAACTCCGTTAGGAAAGTGAATCCCCCCCATATCTAGAAAAGCAGTCTGGAATCTCGAGGCAATATACCCGCCTGGGGTTTGAAACACGTCGATCGCCTCTTTAGCATTGGAAATGAGGTGTGGTCTAGTAAAGCCGACGTGACATCAAGGTAAGGAAAGGACATTAAGAGGTTCCTTGGCTCTCGATGGTCCTCTAGACACCTCGCATTAAGAAAGAGAGGATTGACGTCACTAGAGATGTACGTCTTCATCAAGAAGATTAAAAAAGAGGGTTCGAATAAAATGTTTTAAAAATGATTCCTCTTGAACTGTCCTCTCAGGTGAGTGTAACTCGTCATCACTAAGAGGTAAAATGTCATTTAGCATCGAAGAGAGGTTAGGAGAAAGTATGCAGGAATTATACAAAAGGCAGATCACCACACACTGTTCTCAAGGTCGGATTGTATCCTCGGATCACTTGGGTGATTGGGACAAGGGTCCTCATAACACTAGGGGGACTTTATGTGAATTCATCTGGGTTGCCTTATTTCAGTGAATGTGTGCTAAGATGTTCACGCCCCTGAGTGGATGGAGGAGAAGTCCTCAGGCTCGCATAGGTCGGTAAGACGGGTGTGATTGCAATAGACGCAGGTATTTGAGAGAATAATTTATTTAAAGGGAATAGTATCTCCGTGCGGTCAGAATCATCATCAGTCATTTCATGAAGACGTAATTACTGTTGAAACGTCGTGAAGGCCGGGAAGAGTATGTGAGTTGACGTACAATAATGCAGTGCAATTGGTTGATTTTCAACGTTTTCACGCAAAGGGGTGTGTAAAACATTTTTGATGTTTGCTCCGGATGTAGCAATTCTCGTGAGCACTCATTTCTTTAGGAGGTAGGATGATCGATGGGATGTCTGGTGTGGGTTGGTCAAACCGTAGGAGAGAATTTGGAGTATAGCAATGTTTAGGATTCAAAGTTGTAATTTTGAGAGATCCTTGGTTGCTACTGAAAGAAGTTATTATGATCTGCGCCCACAGCTTTATGCGACTACATAGATATTGTTGAAGTTTGTTTGATTGGTTGACACGTTCCTGCTCAAAGACAAGCGGTATCCGTGAGTGGACAATCAGAAGAACCATAGTGAGAATCGTTCACACATTTAATCTACAGCGAGTATGTTTGGGCTGTGGAGGTGGGTTAAGAAAAGATCGATGTGGTTTCGGGGGTAGTGGTAAAGAAGAATGGGAAAGATTCCTCGACACATATATGGTTACGAGAAACATAAGACTCGTCTACGAAACTCACATTGGTACAACGCCTGCGCACAATTTCCACCTTTAAAGGGACACTCCAACCACGGAGCACCTCAAAATACCAACGCTCACTCGCTCTCCGCTCGCTCCTCTCGTCTCGCGCTAACGCGATGAAAAAAGTGAGGGAGATATGGATAAGAATTGAAGAGAATAAGAGGATAAGGAGATTATTTTTAGTATTTTTAATAAAGGATAATATTAATAAAAATAAAAGAAATAAAATTTATTTTGTGGTATTTTGATTCTAAATTTATAGAAAAGAAAGAGGAAAAATAAAGAATTTCTAGTAAGAAAAATATTTGTGAGATGTTATATTGACTTTTATAAATACGAAAATAACTTTCCGGAGAAAGGGATATATCTCAAGGCTGCAACTTCGATAATACACCACGTAGAAATCGTACACATCTCCCCGGCAGCAGGCCGCCTATCTTTGATAAACGTCAAACGAGTGTGTAATAATATATAGGAGGAAAAAATCGGAGAACGGAGAAGAAACGGACTTGGTATAGGGGGGGGAACTGTGGGCTGTCGGGGTGATGTGTATGTGTGATGTTCGCCGTGTAGAGGATAAGGAAAATTACTGTGAGGACAAGTAAAGAAGTTATATTTTCGAGAGTGTCGTTTCTACGGCGAGGTGAGATGTGAATGTGAGATCCATGTTAATGTTTTGAAGAACGAAATGCTTGATTGAATCATTCTTTATTGTTTGTTTTTTTTTTTTGTTTTGTGATTGGAATTAAGAGAAAACTAAATGATCAGAATAATGACTAGAAAGACTTGTTTATTGACTAATTAACAAGAGATAAGCAAAGAAATTAAATGAAAAGAAGACTATATAAAAAAAGTATGCGCTGGTATAGTGACGTAGGAGAAGTTCCTCATGTGCGTTGAAGAGTAAGGTTTTACTTACGAATTAACGTTCCTTAAGAAAAGGAGATATTATTTCAGACGAAGTTGGTTGTATTTTGACTAAAAGATCTATTTAAAAAAGATATTAACTAGTGATGTGGTGCGTTTGACTATTTTGTTTCCGAAGTTTTGCCGCTTTGAAGAAAAACATTCAGAACTGACAAATGTCGTAATAATCGATAAGATTATTAATTAATTTAAACCCTTTCTGTGCAAATGCCACACTATATTGCCCGAATGTTGCACAATGATCAGTTATAGCAGCTCACGGAATGCAAACTACTATAGCACATGGTTGATCAAAAATGAGCAGAAGCTAAACATTTTATTTAGCTACACTAATGAAATTGAAAATAATAGAAAAAATCCCGAGAATTGGATGACCCGGTTTTAAGGTAAAATATCGAATGACGCATATGATTTATTTTGCTAAAGAAAAAATAATCAATTATGGTCTAGCTAGAATAAAACCGTTTAAGGTATCCAGCGCCTCATGGAGTTGAGCCGCAGAGTACAAAAGCAAAACACAGAAACAAGAAAGAGTTGTTCTGCAGGTTGAACAGTTCATTAATGCTAGCAGAAAATGTGGAGGACTTGGGCCCATACGAGTATTACAAAGCCCAAAAATCAATTGAAACCACAGGGCGCATAATTAAAAAAAATGCTAGCAAATTGCAACTGGGCCCAACGAGTATTACAAAGCCCAAAATCAATTACACACAGGCCCTAATTAAACAAACCAAACACAACTCAAGTTATTAAAGATGCAGGCCTAAAATCGAATTTTTACAAACCTAACACAAATCAAAGTATGTCTAACTAATCCTAAACGAATCCTAATCTTAATAAGCTGAAATTGTACTCTTAATAAGCTACTCAGAATAAGCCAGGACAACCGAGCAAAATAAGCTCAGATAAGCTACTTACACAAATAAATCGTAACACAGAATAAGTTACGAACAAATTATTATAAGGACCTAAAAAGCACTAATTAAACGTTTTATGAGTTAAAGACAATTTGAACTAAGGATTACTACAAAAGCTACACCAAATAAGCGTCTAAGATTCGCAAATAAGACAAGCACCTCGTTAAGCACTTAGCTAAAACAACGAAACAAAAATCTATTTGATAAGAACTTAAGTGAAGCGTTAATCCAATAATCACACAACTTCACTATCAAATCTAAACTAAATCTAACAATAAGCTATCTAATAGCGTCAATAAGCAATTCTTAGAACTTTAATAATTACCTTTAGATCGAATAAGCTAAGACGAATGAAAGCTTAAAGTGACTCAAAGGAGAACTAGATGAAATCTAAACTAAACCACTAAATAAGCATTCATTCAGAATATAAGCTCACAAACGTAAAAGAAATAAGATCAAATAAGCAAAGAGCACATGAGTATATTTAGCAACGAATTACAAATAAGCTAAAATGAACTTATCTAACAATATAAGCTTGGATCTATGAATATTAAGCCATACGAGTGCTTAATGTTTTTAGTGGAAACAAGCTGAAAGATCAAATACCTAAATAAGCTATTTGAATAAGCAGTTTGGAAAAATAAGCTAAAACCACAAGATAGAAACAAGCTCCAAATAAGCTAATCGAACAATACCTTTCTTTATCCAAATTCCATTCTCATTAAAACAATAAGCTAGAAAGGTTTGTTTTTACAATAAGCTTCAAAAATACAAATAAGCTACACTAATTTGAAAAATAAGCTAAAAAGAAGAAAAAAATAAAACTAAAACTAAGTTTCCTAATGAATTAAAATGAGGGGAGCGATTTGTTTTTATAGCCACATGAGGGGTAAAATTTGCCAACTCCTCAAAGATAACCGCCACATTTATTAACCGATGATTAGCATCGATCTTGCCACCTCGGACTGAAATTCATAGTAGATCCAATGGTAAAAAGACACTTGGATATCATATCTGCTTCACATGTACGCAATAATTTGTCCGTATGATCTGTTGTGCAAAAATTGAAATGTTATAGCAAAAAGTCCTTCCACGTGCCCTTGTGTAATTCGCCAATTCAAGTAGTGCTATGTCACGTGACTTGTTGTGATTTAAATTAGAGCACATGCCAACGACGTCATGCTGATGTCACCCTTATTATATAACATGTTTTCTTTTGGACTGGTTGTTGGGCTTAATCTTGGGCTTGGTTAGCATGGGCTGGCCCAAGCATAAATTTTTTTTCGGGCTGGCGCAATAAAATCTGAGGGCACCGTTGGACTCGTTTTCTCGCGCTCTTTCCAATGGCATGCTCGGAGGCTTTTCACGACTTTGTCTTTATCTTAAATAATAAGCACTCTTGATCGAAACGAACCCGAAAATACTCGTTTTTGCTTTGTTTTCAATCCATAGTACCTACAAGACATAAAAATACCAAACAAACGTATTTGCAATATAATTAAGCATATTTTAGAATTTTTAGTCTGATTAATAGTGTTTTACGGGTACAAAATATGTGTGTTTAAGCACACATAAAAGTGCTACATGAATTCATGGATGAAGTTCGTTGTATGTTAATCACCATCCGTTTTGACATTACTAAGCTCATCGCTTCCATCAACGTTTGTTTTTATTTCTTATTTATTTTTATTATTCTACATTTTATGTTCGGATGACCACAAATTAAGGGGGAGGGAAAACACACTCGTACACATATAACCTTTTGCCAAACACTCTCAAGAACTTACAAATTTGATTCTTATTAACTAGAAACCAACTCACAAGAACACCCACTTCTTATTCCAACAAACAAATACACCTCGTTCACAAGAACGCAATTGGTTCTAGTCTCTTACCCCCAACATCACTATTTAGCATCAATACATCCTCAAGTAGAGTACACATCGTTTCCCTTTTGACAATTCATTTGTCTTGTGAAAAAATTATTTAAGATTTCACCAATTCTTTTGAATCTTATCCTCGTTACTAGAACCATCAACCCTTACATCAACCTTACAAGAACGTCTTCAAACATTACTTAAAAGAAAATCTTACAATTATACCTCACTCTTGACAGTGATAATTAGTTTAAGATCTCTTAACCCTTACGCAAACCAACCGTACAAGAAACACATCAACCATTGCACTCAAACCCTATAGCTACATTCTTGATAGTGAAATATAGCTAAAGAACCTTCAACCCGTATGTCGATCATACACAAATTCTATAACTAGACTTCACTCTTAATAGTAATGATTAGTTTTACAACCTTCAACTCATATATGAATCATATCAAAACCTCACAAGAAACACTTCTACCATACACTCAAACCTTATAACTATTCTTCACTCTTGATAGTGATAGCTAGTTTGAGAAACTTTAATCCCTACAACAGTTATACTCATGATCTATCACCACACAATAAAACCCTTCACCCGTCAAATGATCTCTAACATAAAACCACCATGGAAGAACTATCACCTTACTTCGCACATTCACCGCCTCTTGATAACAAACCACCACCTTTATTCATCAACATTGACACCCAACAAAACTAGGATCATAAAATTTATTATCCTTTCACAATTACAATAATGTATTTATCACAATAAGATCACATGCACATTTTTTGACATACCTTGCATATCATTGTTAGTGAAAATGATATATTAATCTAAACCGTCTTCATCAAACCTAGCTCAACAACTCCCCTCTGCATCTTGCTCATTCTTTCCTACTTTTCCATTATATTGAATCATTTTCAATCACATCCAGGAGCATATCGTTTTTATTTTTATCTTAATTTTTTTCTCGTAATATAACTCATTTCGAGTATATATTTTGGCGTATCTCGTTAAGATATTTGTTGATAGAAATAATGCCTAAAAACATTATCAATATTTTTCACATCTTTACGTTTTGATAATCACAAAATTTAAAAACGTTCAATGTAAAATTAAACGTAAACAAGTAATTAGTAGTAAATTTTCATTTCAAAAATTATATCACTTAAAGGTATGAATAAATAAATGCTTAATGCATTTTATGATCAAAGAAAATTTTTATTCAACCTCACACTTTTATAAAATGTTATAAACATTTTTATAAACATTACAAAACATTTTCTACAATTTAAAAAATATTTTATTCAAAATAAACATTTTGAAATTCAAATTTTTGGACCTAAAACGGCTAGAAAGCTCCAGAAAATCCCCCTACACAAAAGGACAAACTAGGGAGCGGCTATTCGAGGGCGGCCCCCTTATCTTTAAGGGGATCGCCCATAGGTAGACGCTCCTCCAGAATGTCCTATAAATACTGGACTATTCCTCATTATTTTTTCACCTTTTGCACTCAATCTTTCTGATCAAAAACAGCCCACACATCTTATTAAAATCCTTTGATCATTTAATCATAAAGCTTTGTTTCTAAGTGATCCAAGCTAAATTCCTCAAGTGCAAGAGAAAAACACTTCCATCATCAAGTGAAGAAGTATTACACCTCAAGTGTGTATTGCAATCTTGTTGCATCCATATCATAACTTATAAATCATTTACATATCTTGTAGAGTTGTGTAGTAGATAGTTCTTGGTGATTGTTGTAAGTATAGTTGAATCTTAGTGATTCATCCAAGTTGTGATAGTTAGCTTTGAAAGTAGAAGTGTAGTAGTGAAGTAGTGTGGTGAAGAATACTAAGGCGTGAAGAAGTTGTGTAGTTGTGAAGTTGTGTTGTGAAGTCGTGAAAGTAGTGAAGAAGTTGTAAAGTCGTGATAGATTGGTTCTAGCTAAGATTAGAACTCGACATCTAGCTTAGTGTCAGAAATTGATATAAGCGAAAGTTGTGTACGATTTTCTCCGCCATAAGGGAGTTTATTGACATAGTGAAGAAAACTCTCTAGTTAGGTGCTCGAGGAGTGGAGTAGGGTGAAGAGGTGATTCGTAACCGAACCACTATAAATCCTTGTGTTATGGTTTGATCTTTCTAACACTTATCTCTTATTTCTTTATTTGTTCTTACTATTCATATTGTGCAAGTATTGAATTCACAAAAAGTCGAATCTAAGTTTTTATAAACAAACATAAACATTAAATTAAAAAGCGGTAAACTATTCAACCCCCTTCTAGTTTTCCACAATTGGTATCAGAGCCACGTCAAACAAGATTTTTAAAATAAATTGTATTTTAAAACTTGAATCGATCTGTGGAATCGGAAAATATTTAGAAGGGCAATCTATGTAAATACCACCACTATTTGAAAGTGATGGATTTATTTATTAGAAAAATAGATTCAAAACTTATGTGAAGTCAAAAGATCTAGATCTTTGGCATGTTATTACCGATGGTGATTTTCCTCCTATTCAAAATAATTCCAAAATTAAAAATGATGAAATTGTACCTTTTCATAAACAAAACAATGATCTTAAAAAGAAACTTTCTAAAAATAATGAAGCTAAAATGGTAATTTATAATGCTTTATCACGTAAAGAATATGAAAGAATTTTTATGTGTCAAACCGCAAAAGAAATTTGGGATACTTTGTTAATCACTCATCAAGGTAATAATCAAGTCAAAGCAAACAAAATAGATCTTCTTGTTCAACAATATGAACAATTCATGATTCCGGAAGAGGAATCAATAGATAATGCCTTTGCTAAATTTAACACTATTATTACTAATCTAAAAACACTTGTTGAAGGTTTTTCTAGCAAGAACTGTGTTAGGAAATTTCTTAGGGCATTACATCCTAAATTACGCGCAAAAGTCACGGCGATTGAAGAATCAAAGAATCTAACAACTCTATCACTCGACGAACTCATTGGAAATTTGAAAGTTTATGAAGAAGTAATTAAGAAAGATTCCGAAATCGTCAAAATAAAAGTGAACAAAGTAGATCTATTGCCTTGAAAGCTATAAAGGAATCTAATGATGATGATAGCTTAACCTCCGATAGTGAAGATGAAGAATACGTCATGGTCGTAAGAGACTTCAAGAAATTTTTCAAAAGACGAGGATGATTCGTAAGACAACCACATAAAGAAAGAAAACCATTCCAAAGAAATAAAGACGACAAAAATGGCAAAGGCGAAAGAAAATGATTTATGTGTGGAGATCCAAATCATCTCATCGGAGAATGCCCGAAACTGTCAAAATATCAAAATCAAAAGGCGTTTGTTGGAGGATCTTGGGGTGATAGCGACGAAGATGAAGAGGAGAAGACAAAGGATGAAAAGTATCTTATGGCTAAAGCTTCCAATGAGGTACTTTCCAAAACCGAATACTTTAGTGATGACCAATCATCATTAGACGAAAATGACTGGACTTTTCCCCACTATTTTATCACCTTTTGCATTCATTCTTTCTGATTAAAAACAACCCACACATCTCATTAAAATCCTTTGATCATTTAATCATAAAGCTTTATTTCCAAGTGATCCAAGCTTAATTCCTCAAGTGAAAGAGAAGAATACTTCCATCATCAAGTGAAGAAGTATTACACCTTAAGTGTGTATTACAATCTTGTTCCATCCATATCATAACTTGTAAATCATCTGTAAATCTTGTAAAGTTGTGTAGTAGATAGATCTTGGTGATTGTTGTAAGTATAGTTGAATCTTAGTGATTCATCCAAGTTGTAGCCACATATCTTAAATGAAGAAGGAGAATTTCATGAGAGATGCATCTTATTTTGTAGGTTCATCTGAAATGTGCGATCGTGGTTACTTCTTATTCTTCTCATTTTACTTTTATTTCTTATTTAATCCTTAGACTAGTGGTACTCTAACCAAACCATTTGGTCGGTCTCCACATGACCAAACACCCAATTACATTCGGATTTACTAAACCCACAATGAGGTCTAAAACACCTCATCCGAGAAGAAAAGAAAATTTTCATCCTCGTTCCAAAACACCTCAACCTAGGAGGGACCAAGGTAGACCAAATTACTCTAACACTAATCACACAATGTGGAATCATCCACACCAACCAAGCTTTACTCAATGTGGAAGATGTTCACCGTGTATGTGTTCGAATCAAGTGCAAAACATGTTCGGAAACAATAACTTCGGTTCTATGAAACAATCGGAACCAAATGGCTAAATAATCATATTTTCCAAGGTTAATCATCTACAAGCATCATTTGGCTTTCGTCAAACAAACTGAAGAACTCATATAGGATTTCTATAAATCCTCATCCTTAAAGCTTGCTACCTTGAAGATTCTAATGTGATTTCTCTTGAAGGCTAAGGTACGTATCACTCTCTAATTACGTAAATTATAGATTGGTATATGATATACTTAGTATTAGTGATAATTCGGAATGATGGTAGTCACTAGAAATGCCATTTTTGGCTTTCTAGTCTTAAAAGAATTTATTCATTAGGAACCATTCTTTCACAAGGATTATCCATGAACCACTATGAAATGGAAATCTTCTATGGCTACGAACTTACGTAGACGAAGAAAAGTGAGTTAGTGGATAATAATTAACATAGAAGTTTGATTAGTTTTGCATCGGAAAAGTCTTAAACCACTATGGATGAAACAAACTCCCTTCCACCTTGATGCTCGCCTCAACTACGTCTATCAAAAAAGCCTTGTTGAAGTCTCAACTCCATTCCAATATCTCATCTTCCACAATATCCACTTTTTCCATTTCAAAACATATCAATTAATTTTTTCGTTCGAAGAAATTAACTCATCATGTTCGCAAGAAGTCTAGTCACCAAATTGTCTTATATATTGACATCTTGATTATCTCGTCCGAAATAGTCGAAGAAACTTTTTAATTAAACAATGGGTTAATTAAAAATTGTTAATATTTTTTTTCAGGTTGCGTCCCCCTTAAAATTAAGGGGACTGGCCGTGTAAAAAGGGCGGCCCCCTTAATTAATTAAGGGGACCGCCTATTTGTGAAAACAAACACCCCCTTACAGTCAAAATTATATACCAAACATTATTTTTTTTCCTTCCCTCTTTCTCTCACACCTGCTGTAAACGAAAACCTCAT
>BQNB010079576.1:3457-27276 GCA_026074375.1 Tanacetum coccineum | reverse complement strand
TATCAAATCTCACATATCCCACACAACACACATAAACGCATATAAACACATATAATCACATAACCCATTCATTGCAACAGATACATAAGTCAACACTAATAGTTTGACTAACCTGCTCAAGTCATGGTTGTCACACTAATGGATATACGTCATGTCGAAACTAGTTAGGTGGTCTTTGGTCGGACACCTGAAGGACAAGCCTTATATAGTAGTGTACATGATATCTTTTAGTATTAGCTTAAGTGTCATGAGCTTAGTAAAACGTAAATACCTTTTTATGTGAAGTTGTATCTGTTATAACTGTCGCATACGTTTTGATAAACTTGCGGTCCACATTAGTTACGTTTGAATTAAACCTATGAATTCACCAACTTTATATTGACGTTTTAAGCATGTTTTTCAGGTGCTTAGCTTTGGACTTCTCTGATGTGCTATGTGGAGTCTACGTGCAATATGATATCATCTCTTAAGACTTTTCTTATCATTCATACTCGTTGTCTTTTGAAAACTAAATTATGCTTCCGTAACGTTTTAAATTTCATTTCAAATCTTGTAAGACTTATCCATTTTTAATAAACACAACGAGTTATGATTTTTAAAACATCCATTAGTGATCGTTCCCTTGATCTCGTGTGATGTATATTATGACGCCACGCCCCCGGACACGTATTCCGTCCAGGCCCCATTTGGGGGTGTGACACGTTGTCTAAAGTCTGGATTGGAAATCTATATTTGCATGCTAATGTGGCTAGGTTTGATAAGAAGGATTATGCGAAAGCTTCCCATGCTCGTGCTATGGTTGTTTCTCCGATCGTTAATAATGATCGTTATGTTTCTCAGTCCATTAAGGCTATATCATATGTAAATGTTGCTAAGGCTTCTTTTAACAACGATGGTAAGGCTTCTAAAACTGATCAAGAAGAAAGTGGGGTAAACAAGTCTTTGATTACTTTATCGCAGGATAGCCCTATTGATTTTCCGTTGGCAATACTTGGGTGTTACAAAGACTTATGTTCCATTGCGAACACACAAACTGTTGGTGCAACATTGACTAGGATCTTCTTTATTTTCTAACGATGACAAATAAACATTCGCAAAAAGTAAAATCACAAACGGTAGCTTAAATATGCAAAACCAGATTTCACCAATCTGGCGCGCTAGGCACGCAACAGCGCGCTACACGTGAAATCCGTTTTGCGGATTTAACTATTGTCGGCTTTCCTCTTACTTAACACATGTGGAAAATTCAATAAAGGTATGTACGTGATATTTGAGCATTTAGGAACACTCCAAATGAGGTTTAGACTTAGAGAGGAGCAACATCAAGTCCTCTCATATTTCTATAAAACGCCAACTCAAAACCTTTATAAAACACCTCTAGCCAAGGCCGCAACTTCTTTCTAAACCTTGTATGATCATAAATACAACATACCATCAAGGAAAAATAATCAATTGACCTTAATCCGGATTTACTATGTTCCTACACATATAACGGATTTTACTCCCTTATTGGTCAAACTAAGTCAAAGGTCACTTTGCGTAAATGCATCCTTTCCTGTTATGAGATACGCTTTACTTAAAATGCAAAGCACTTAGCTTGTTTGCATCAAGATGTTTAGTGATCAAATACATTGTTGATTATCATGGATTAAAGTCTAAGTAACTAATTGAGTTTGTGGTATTTGGAAGTTAGTCATGCTTTGACTTTTCTTACTTCCTTACCCTTAAATGTTTTTACAAACTCACATGTACAAGTCCTCAATCTATTTTATACACTCCTACAACCCATTATCTCTAATCACTTATTTACCCTTCTCACCCAACAAGTGATTTCATCACTTCTACACACATTCCAATCATCTTCTTCCTAACAATCTCATAATCACATATGCCACTCTTTTCCCTCTTATTAGCAATGCGATTATTAACCCAAATCAATCATTTGATTTCTCCTAAACACTATCAACTCCATACTTATCTTCCTAAACACTCTTCAAGCATAAACACCCTTCTTCACATAAACCTTTTCTAAATAAACCTCAACAATGCCAAATCATATTCCCTTACACAATGTACTTCTTTTGTACTTGTTGTACCTCTATGTCTCCTACATTCCCAACTAATATCTTCTATATCTTTTCAAAACATTCTCCACCACATATCCACTATTCACCTTCTTCCCTAATGAATTCAAATTACACACACACACACACACACACACTTCTTTATCTCAACTCTTGATCAAGCCATGCCACCAATCTAAGTTCCCATACTCCTCACTTTTCCCCCTTGGATTGCTTTTCAAACAAACACAACAAACATACTTTCACCTCTACCTTTGATCAAGACACCTCATCAATCCAAACTCCTTCATTCTTTTCTCAATCATTGGATTGATGCCTCATCTCAAACTAACACAATTTATCTCACAAATATTCTATACTCACACAACAAACATAACTTCCTTTCTACCCTTAATCTTGCCAAATCACCTATCCTACTCACTTCTCTTCTTCACATCCTCACCCTTCATTTCAAACAAGATCAAAAGGTTCCCTTCTATCACATCATGACAACTCACACATAACTCATCCTCTTTTATCCAACATGTGTGTTAATGAATTTGAAATTCAAATTTCAAATCTTTCTCCCCTTTCTCACTAAGAAAAGAATATTCCAAGAATATTCTCTTGGTTCCTAACTAGCCCTTTCTATCTTTAGTTAGATCCTAACTAGGCTAGTTACACATTTGAGGAATACCCAAAATACCCATTTCCGATAATTCTTTTCTCTCTTTACAATATCAGACAAGAAAAACGCTTTTAATACTTCACAAATGTTTTTATAAATAGCTATTTGAGTTGGTTGACCTTGAGCATAAGAATGATTAAAAGGTCAAAGCGTGAAGTACAATTGAGGGTTTAACAAGTGCGGGTATTTAAAACGCTAAGTCCGGAAGAAAAAATCTTCTGGAATCTGGCGCTTGGTGCGTGGGCAGTGCGCCAGACACGAATTGTTTTTTAATAATTTATGCTCCTTGGCCTATAAATACCCACCATTGGCCTTTGTATTCCTTACCTCTTGCAAACATTCTTTCCTCTCTTTTCTCTCCTCTAATCCTCTAAGTCTAAACATAAAGTGTTCTTAATATTCTCCTTTATCAACTATTGAAGAACACACATCTTCGCAAGAGAGCCACAGAAGTACATAATCCATACTTATGTGTTTTGTCAAGGGTCTTCTTTCTCATACCATTTCTTTAGAATTGAGTCTCTAGGCTAGATTAGGACTTGGTTCAACAATCTATCTTTTTATAAAATCGAGTTGTAAGGAAAGTCTTGTATCTGTAGGATCAAGCCTAGATCATTGAGGATCTAGTTGGGGTTTGATAAGCTTCAAGGGAAAGGCTTTTTAGAGTTTATAGGTTAAGTCGAATCACGGGTTCTTAGGGGTGGATTCTGAGGGCAGAATACCGTAGGTAGTAAATCTTTTATGAGAGCGTCGAGCTTTGTTAAAAGTCGGTGGAGTTAAATTTTAATATGGTTTGTAGTCCACCATAAGGATTATAATAGGAATAGTATCGGTGTTGTGGATTCACAACTGGGCGTACGGAAGGACTAAACCCCCCTTCCCGAACCAGTATATATCGTGGTGTCTCTTCTTCTCTATCATATTCTCTATCTACTTATTATTCTTATTGCAAAGTAGATTAGTACACCACTCAGCTCTTTCGAGACTTGAAGTTTTATAAACTTCAAAGAAGTCAAGAAAACTGTATTCACCTCCCCCTTACAGTTCTACATGAACTATGTGACGTAGTGAAGGATTCTTGGAAGTAGATTTTAAATATTTGGGAGGCCTATGGGTTTTATTTGATTTTACATCTTGGGACGCTTTGGACGTGTTCCTTAATCACAAAGGAGTAACGTCATGGTTCTTTATCTTGAAGCTATGACATGGTGACTTTGTGGTGGAGGAACGTCTCATATGGCTTAAAATTAAAGGTGTCCCTATTCGAGCTTGGAACAATGATACTTTCAGTCAAATATGCATAGATGGGGAAAAGTACTCTTTATGGATGACACTGATGGGTGTAATAGACTTAGAAAATGACTTTGTATTAAGTCCTCCCATGCACTTTTGGTGTTTGCTTCCATACTGGTGACACTGAATAATGTTACCTATGCCATACAGGTTAAAAAACTTTGTAGTTGGACGCCTACTTTTGTAGGTAATTACTTAACTCTACGGATTTTGATTGATGATTAATGTGTGTAAATGAAGGTGCATTTAGTATATGTGTCTAGAGAGAATTTTGCAATTTTCCTTTTCCCATTTAAATTGTTACAAATGAAATGGTGTAGGTGGTTCACATCATTATGGTGGCCATTAAGCTTTATTTATACTTAGAGATGTGTGAAGTATAAATAATTTACAATATAGATCTGTATACTAGTCACATGTATACATTTAGATCTCAAACTATGTATATCTTATTATTACATCAAAATGTGGAATTTATATTTAATTCTAACAATCTCCCCCTATGTAATGATATGATAGATTTGAATCTCTTTCTTATGTAGCTCAAAAATACTGAGAATTCTTTTTGAAAGCTGAGGACGACCTTGATAGCTTCATCTTTATATTCCCTTATGTAATACTTCTTTGAAGGTACCAACTCTACTCTCGATCTCAAAATCAGCAATCTCAAAAGCTATTTGAATCTTGATCTTCATATGCAACTTGACTCTTTGAAAACTTGTATGAAATCTTTATCTTTAACTCTTTAATCTTGACCTTGAAATTTGATTTCAATCTCATAATGTTGCTGACGAATAATCTTGATTCAAACAATCTCCCAAATTCTCAGATGATATTGATTGAGTCATTTCTTATAGAAGACTTGAACACTTGACTTTATCCTTGAATCTTCATATTCTTTTAGCCCCCCTCAATCACATTTCCATCTCTTGAATGTTGAACTAGTGATATTGGTTGTGAAGACTTTTTCTTAAATGAATTGTTGTTGAAGACGATGATGATATTGTTGAAGTAATCTCATGCAGATGTTAAACTTGCTATTGATGTGCTGTCGTGTAGGGTCAATTTATTAATTACCAAGTTTTACATTTATATTTAGCCGACTTATCCTAAAACAACACTTTAACGGGCAATGTACGCGATCAAGTGGAGTTTCGTGGTAAGTAGGGTATTGAACACTAAGAGCGAGGTCGTTAACCTTATAATCCATCAGTATTTTAATTACTTCTATTTACGTTAATTCTAATTACTTGTTAAACCTATGCAATATACGCTTCTAACGGATATGGGGGTTTTCGGCCTGAGAGACTGGCACAGGTTTTATGGTGACAATAATCAATTCTAAACACAATAAACATTCAAGAAAACAATCAGAAGATAAAAGAGCGGTGCAAGCCAACTAATAGAAAACTGTATTAGCCATATTAAATCTAATTAAATGCTGGTTTGTTTATTTAGTGCAATGATTTCTTATCTTGAAGCGGCATATCATTCTTAAGACTTAGGTGGGACATCATCCTAAGACCTAGACACGTTATATCCTGTTACAATTAACGCATCCGCATAAAGCATCCTTTTAGTTTATTTATAATCTATCTAGGGATTATAGCAATGGTGATCTTGATAAACCCTAGCCCATCGGGACTTTACCCACTTACTGTTTGATAGTATTTTATATACTGGTAGTCCACCATTGAAATCTTTATCAATTAATCAAGAACATACTTGTTGAAACATTACGGGTCACATGCCGATCCAACTAAGCTCTTAATTTAAAGACAAAGACAGAACGTTACTTGTGATCCTATTGGTCCAATAACATAAAACACGATATGGAGAGCTATCCCAGTATCTAGCTCGCTTGTTAGGCGTAACTAAGTTGAATGATATGTCGCATATTCAAACACGTAAACAAGTATCATGTGATAAACATAATTAAACTTTCAACGATAAATTAAGTGTTTGAAGTGAGTGAGGAGCTTATTTTTTCAAGAAAGTATTTTTGATCGGTTGAAATTACAGGGAGCCTAAATGAATATATATGAGAGAGTAAAGGGAAGGATGATGAACTATAAAGAAGAAGCGGTAGGAAGGAGGTTGAAAAAACAAGGCAGCAAGTTCTATACCTTGGGGTGAGGCAAGTTCTTTACTAGAACATTCTTTCCCGCGTGAGCGGCGCGCGAGTGTCGACATTAGAATCCCCAACGAGGGCTGGAATGGTTTAAGCGTTCGATCTAGCTGCGAATAGAATTTCTACATTTCATAATCTAGATATAACATAATGTCTTTCTTGAGTTTCTTACACGTCTCAGATAAGATCTAAAATCAAATAAAATTACAGAAAACATAAAAATGAATATGCAGTCTTAGTAATCCAGGGTTAAGGACACTGTTCTCGCGAGCGGCAACCTACTACCGTGAAAATGGGAAACCTTAAATCTACTACGGGGAACCAAATAATAGTTATACGAAAAATCCTAAACTACGGGGAGCATAAAAAATGCAATGAAAATCCTAAGAAATCTACGGGAACTAAATTGAGCTAAAAATACTTCCTAGAATACTTAAAACTAAGAAACTAAATTATACATGCAATTATAGACTACCGGGAATAAATAGCAAGCTAAAAACTAAAAATTATAATAATAAAGTCCTAAAATTAATTTTAAAATTTAATAATCAAAAATATCTAACTAAAATAAAAGTCAAAATTTTCACAAGAACGAGTTCAAAAGCGAACAAAACGAAGTCAAACGAAAAATACGGCTCGTACACGGGCCCGGATCTGACTATTAGCAAAAATTACCCTAAATAATTTTTATAATTTTCCTACAACTAGTTGATAAAGAAAATTTCTAAAAAGATAAATAATTTTTTGTTAATATTGTTTTTTAAATATTAAATACTAATTAAAACAAAGAAAATAGAAAAAGATAAAAAATAAAAGTCTAAAAATTCTAAAAAAATCGGATTAAATAAAGAAAAAGTTAACAAAACTAAAAATGTAAAAATGCCCAAAAGTTACTGTAGCAATTAAAAGTAATTAAACTAATTAAAATTAAACCTAATTTAATTAATTAAATTAAATAAACTAACTAAAGTTAACTGTTGTTAAAACAAAAGGACTAACAGTGAAAAGGACACAAGGACAAACGAGGTAACAGCACAGTTAACACTAGGGACTAACTAGGTTAACCAAAAAGATAGAAATTACACAAATGGTCCCTGAGATGGACCCCGATTACAAAGTGGGTCCAAAGTGCTTATTAGACAAAACTCAAAACAGCAAACTTGTTCAGGGGCTTATTGGCAACATTTTTCCTAAAAGCACTAAGTGCTGAAATTAACTAAATAAGCCAGAAAAGTAAGCTTTTGGACTGCAAAAGCTAAATAAGCTTTTCAGCTTATTTTTCTTTCTTTTTGGGACTTAAGCTAACTAGATAAGCTAAGATTCATGGGGGACAGATAAATAGGAGAGGGGAGTCCTAAAATAAGCTAAGTTGTCTAATATAAGCCCTAGAATAAGCTGGAAAACAATTTAAGCTATATGACAGTTTTAATTTAAAACAGAAAAAAAGGGTTTTCAAGCCTAAATTAAGCTAAGTTAGAAAGGGAATTAAGCTAAGCTACTTTGGGGGCTTAAAGGGCACTTAATAAGCTACAACTAAAAGCTAAAAGATACTAGGTCCTAGTGGAGCAATAAGCTGGAAAAGGGTGCTGAATGTGGTGCTCAGCACCAGGGTAGCTGCCAAACAGTGGCTGAAAGGCTTTTTGAGCTTATGCAAATAAGCACAATTGTGCTTTTTAGCCACAACCAAATACAAACAGATTGACAAGGATGACTAGTGAGCTTATTTCCAAAGGATGAGGGTTTAGAAAGCCATATAAGCTGCTGAATTTGTAGCTTTAAACTTGGGGGTTCTTAAAAAAAATGCAAAGCCAATTTTTGACTTAAACTTGGTCAAACCCAAGTGACAGCAACAAGGGCTTGGGTTTATGGGTAGTGGGACTTTGAGAAATCTGATGTCCTAAGAAAAATGATAGTTT
This sequence comes from Tanacetum coccineum, assembly GCA_026074375.1. Lineage (NCBI taxonomy): Eukaryota > Viridiplantae > Streptophyta > Magnoliopsida > Asterales > Asteraceae > Tanacetum > Tanacetum coccineum. The sequence continues at coordinate 19,185 of BQNB010079576.1, read as the reverse complement.
ACCCATCATCGACGTCGTGAATTTTGAACATATTATTTTAGAAAATGTTTCACAAACTTCAGGTTTTGTAGAGGCAAATATAATATAATCTACATAAATCTATACCAGTAAGATGTCTTTTCCTTCAACGTCTGATGAAAAATGTAGGATCAACGGCTCAGTTTGGAGAAATTCTAGGAGAGTAGATACGATGAGAGCAACTTATACCAAGCACATGGAGCTTGTTTCAACCAGTAAAGAGTTGGCTGTCTTCAGCTTGTACACATGATTGGGATTCTCTAGATCAACAAACCCATCTGGTTGACTGACATAGACCTCTTCATCGACAGTATGCATCAAGGAATGCGGTATTCACATCCATTTGATAGATGATCATGTTCCTGTGAGGCAAATTCGATGACGCTACGGACGGCCGCAAGTTATGACAAAGTAGAGAGCAAGAGTGTCTTCATGTCTATTGCCTCTTCAATTGACAATTTTCCTCGCTACCAACCTAGTCTTTCTTTATCAACCACACCACCTAGTTTCGTTAATTTACCATGATATAGCCACTTCAAGGGTGATTAATCTCAAAAAGATATGGATGGGGTACAAGCTCATTAACTTTAAGATGTTCAAAAATCACGTCGAGTTATTCTTGCAATGGCTTCTATCTGTGTAGGATTTAGTCAATGCTTCTTTATAAACTCTTTGGTTAACAAGAAGGAAAGGAAAAGCATCGAAATACAGACAGGGCTTTCATTTTTATATTTGATGTCGAGTGGAGATTGGTCTAGAAGGATCACCAATTACATTATCAATCGGATGATCTTTGGTCCATTTACTAATGTGTTTAGGTGGTTGGTTTACAGAGTACACATTATTTGGACTTAAAAACAACCTCGAGAAGAGGATTCTTTCGAACTTTGTTTCTAGGAATTGAAATACCAAAGTATTGTTCATTATTCCATTGTGTGAAACTTCAATATTCATGATTCTCTTCTTCCACAACTGAACAGGGAAAAGTTCTAGGCTTTGTGTTCTTGAGGGGTGGTAAAAGTACTTGGTGATGTTGATGGATTCTTGTTCAACTAAGTGAGGAGGTGACGGTATAAATCAGTAGGAACTGGAGGAACAGCTGCAGGAACTAGAGAAACAACACTTGTTAGAGGAGAGAAGTATTCATCAAACATCAGTTGAAACAAAATTTCCCAGTCCTTTTTAGTTGGTGGGACAGACGGTGTTAGAGAAGGAGGTGTTTGGCATGAGATTTGATCTGTGTGTGAGGAGTTATAAAGTTAAGGCCGGAGTCTGAACTGAATTGTTCCAGTAATCATTGTTGTTGCTTTTCAGAATGGTAACAGAATGGTTTCACTGGTTAAAACGGGTCCTTTTGTTGTAATTTGGAATGCTTTTTTGCGTGAAGCATAAACCGATGAAGATTCCAATATCTGCTTGTTGGTTTATTGTCCATGATCTTATTATCATTGGTGGGATAACATAGAGCACCAAAGACGTGGAGATAAGATAAGTTTATGGGTTTCTGGTTGAAAGAAGTTTCATTAGGTGTATTTGTTGTTATGTTTTTATCTAAATATCAGTTTTGTGTATAACAATATGTCGCAACTGTCTTCATATCAGAGAATAGCGAAGCCTTAGAAAATATAAGAATGGTGCGTGCAGCTTCCACAAGAGTTTGGTTTCATCTTTGACAATGCAATTTGTTGAGGGAGTGTGAGCAACGATGTTGGATGTGAAATGCAACATTTTCCATAGAAGCCTTGTGGAGTGTTGATTGCAAATTATGTGACGATTTACCAATTTTGATGTTTCAGATAGTCGCATTTAGATAGACTTGAATCATTTTGGAGAAATTTAATTCTACTATGAACTCTGAATCTTCATCCTTTGATCCTTAGGAAATTTTACCACATGAAAGAGAGTAATCGTCGCAACAATCACTTAGGTTGTATTTCTTTCCATTTCGGTTATGAATCTATTGGCCACACAAAGGTCCTTATGTAATAGATATAGGCTTTTATGATAGAGTCTTCAGCTTTTGGTTTATGGGAGTATTTCTTGCTTTTTCCTAAAGCACAGGCGGAACATAAGTGATCCTTCTAAAAATTTAATCTTGGTATCCCACGAACCATTCCTTGTTTGGCCAGTTGAGTGATGTATTCGAAGTTTAAATGGGATAATCTTCGATGCCATAACCAAGATTTGGTTTTGGATGCCTTAGACAAGACGCAAATTATGGGAGTATCAGAATAATAGTATTTTCATTAAGACAATGTGTATAAGTTTGGAGACCCTTGGCTCACCTGGAGTAAATCAACATCGTTTAAGTCACGAATGTGGTAGGTGTGTTTGCGAAATGCAACCTCAAGATCTGAACACAAAATTTTCCTGAGCATAATAACGTTGTGACTAACCATTCACATAAGTAAACGCGAGAGATTGTAACGTTTTTATAGACTTGATAATTATCTATAGTCCATCTATCTTTGCTATTGATCATTGCTTGAATCGTTATTGTTACCCAGAAATTCTTAAAACCAAAGTTAATGAGCTAGAGCGGTTCTGTCATATGCTTTGGTGCATCCAGAGTCCTGTACTAGTATAACAAGTTCTTGGACAACTAAAATCGAAAAGAGAGGAAGAGATGGAACATCTGATGCATTGGATCACAAGACTGGTTGGGTTCCGTTGGTATTAGTAATCCTAGCATTTTTTATAATCGTAGATTTAATACTCGAAACTACAAAATTTTTTTTGGGTTTGCGTTTCCTGCTATAGACGTTTAATCTCTGGACGGTGTTTTGTGGTATTATCTTACTGATTTAGAAGTGGTTCTTATTAAGTATGCACGACCTTTCATTGGAAAGTGATCTAGTTAAAGGGCACGAATTACCAACTAAAGTGAAAGTTATTCCTGTGGGTTTCCATCTATATCCAACATCAGTGAATACTTTACCCGTAGGTTTCCAAATATTTTGCTTTTTGATACTCTTAGCAGACTTATATTTAGAACTCACATTCACATCTTTAACAAAATCAATAACACACATATCATGGATTGCATCAAACATACACTTATTACAAGTAGCACAAATTAATTTTGAATTCGCATTTAACATTAAATGCTTAGATTTAACGCTCCTAGGGTGGTCGTCTACTTTAGATTTAACAACATGATTCATTTTATTTGACTTAGATTTAACGCTCCTAGGGTGGTCTTCTACTTTATTCTTCATGTTGCTACTGGTAGGTCGCAAGATCCTATTGTTCTTTGTATTGCCTGAAGGCTGTGATCTGCTAGAACTAGTAGAACTCTTCACTCCTGTAAAAGTCAACATAGGTTTGTTAGAATATGGCGTGTTGTGGGAACCTACTTGTTGTTTGATGTTACTTTGTAATGTGACGGGTTTGGAAAAAACTTTCTTGTTTTTGTTCAATGGGTGGTGATAGAAAAAAATTTTTCATAGAGATTGTTTACAAAAGGGTGTATTGGATACATAAACTAGCAACTCTTGAATCTGTGTAACATGCTTACATGCAAACGTTCTAATGCTATCTAAAGGTTGTTTGGCTCTAGCTTGTTCAACTTATTATAAAAGAATACCAGCTTTTCTTTATTTACCTTTTAAATCTCCTTCTATCATTTTGTAATGTTGTTGTCATTAAAAACTTACTTTTATTTGACCTTTTAATCGCATTTTCCATAGACTTAGAAATTCAATTGAGCAATCAAAGAGTCATAGTGTTCTTTAGAAAGTGAACGTGTCTTTTTAATTGAATCAAATTGATCTTTGTAAATCTTTTTTAAAGCTAAATTATTTATGCTAAAAAGAAAAAAAATTAGTTTCAGAGAATAATTTGACCACATTATGCTCCAATTCAATGTTTATGGTTTCAATCTCATCCACATCTTGTTTCACTCTATCCTTCTTATGAGATTCTCTTAAAGATTTAATGTGGTTCTTCAACTTGTTGATTGTGTTATCCTTTTCTTGTAGCTGATCTTTCAAATCATTATTTTCAAGATATTCTAAAAATTCTGGAGCGTTTTGATTCGTACATGAGTTGTCCTTTTGAAAAATTTGTTGATTAAGTTGTATGTCAAGTTCTAGAGAAATACAATGTTTTTCAAGTCTTGTAAATCTGTTTGAAAGTTTAACTTTTCAAAAGTACATTATACGCATTTTCTTTGTTCAAAAGCTCAACATCAAGATCCAAACACTTGTTACAAGATTCACTTTTCTTCATTTCCAAATTCACATCATAAAAAACAACAATAGAATTCATCACACATATCATAACATCTTGAGACATGATTTGGTGTAAGAGTCGATCATTTTTTTTAAAAGTTCTTTCTTATGAACAGCAGCATCCATCTGGTTAAAAACTGTTTGTACTTCCGTTACCTCATTTAAAAGATCTTTATCAAAAATATTGAATATGTCTTTTAAGGTATTTAAAAATGGAATAATTTCATTTAGAAAAACAACTTTAGTGTGTTCAAACCCCCATTTCCCTTCTGTAATAGCATTAGGTGTAATCCGCTTTTTCACCACGGTGTCAAATTGGCCAAGATGGTATTTAAGCTTTTTAAGATTGGTATTAACCATGCTTACCTTAGAAAGTTCCTTAGGAGCCTCAGTTTTAACAGGTGACGAAGCAGATTGGTCAGTATTAGGGTGTGAAGTTTGTAACCAGAAAGCTTGTTCAATAGAAAATTCTTGTTGTGGAACAAAACATTTACCAAAATCTTCAGACAATCGATTTAACTCAACATAATTAATTGGAGTAGTATTAACTCTCTTTTCTTTTGACATTGGATCATTTTGTTTTGCAAGCATTTTAGATCGACTAACTTCTTCTAAAATCAATGTCTCTTCATCATTAATCACAGGAATAACCACATGTTGACTAGATATTACACTGCCATCATACAAGGTTGGCTTAATCCGCTGAGCTTTTTTAAGATAAAAAGGATTTTGATAACCAAGAGCTTGTTTGTGAGTGTCATCATAAAAAACTTGTGGTTTTGTTAACATGTGCACTGTTTGAGCAGATTAACCCACTTTGTAAACAATATTATCTAGTTCCTTTATCTTCTTTTCTAAATAAATTTCTTTATTCATATATTTACTTTCTTTTTCTTTGGATTTATTTTTAAAAATAGTAAATGTTTGCAATAAAGATTCTTTTTCTTTGATTTGATTAGAAAGATTTTGTTTAAGTGAGTCAATTTGTTGCTTAAGTGCAAGCATTTCCTTAATCATATCATCCATTTGAGAATCAATCATTTTTCACGTGTGCTTAAATCAATATTAAGACGTTGTTCAAAAGTTTTAACTCGTTCTTTATATCTCTCAAGCTTAGCGGTTAAGGATTCATTATTTTTTTTCTTGATTAGCCTTTTCCTAATTATTTACATGATTAATCATTTGTTCTGACATTTGTTCAATCACAGATAAAATCATTGAATCTTGTGCATACGAATAAGTATCTTGAACAGCTGCCTATTGCGTTTCTTGCAAATATTGAGAGCACGGAATGATATTGCTATCACTTGTTATCTCATTATCTAAAAAATCAACAACTGGTGTTTTTTTCCAAACCCTGGCATGCACACTTTAATTATCCATATCAGTATGATATGGTTCAAAATGAGGTACCTCTAAGATAATGTCTGAACCATAGTTGGAAAGATTAGCCATCAAAACCACCTTTGCATTAGAGACATCATCACTGTCAGAATCATAAGCATCAAGATCCTCAGTCTAGAAAGAAGTAGTATTTGAAATGGTTGTCTAAGCATCTTGACCGTTTAGAATGCCCGGATCTGCAAGAAATGCTAGTTGCTCTTCATACAAAATTTGACCAGATTCTTATGCTTCAGCCAACATTGCCTTTTCCTTAATCCATGCAACGTTCCTAGGCCTCTTAGGCTGAGTGCATTTCCTAGCCATGTATCCTTCACCTTGACAATTATAACATTTAACCACCCTTGTCCGCCCTCCTGCATTATTTCCCCCTAAACTAGTAGCATTACCCTTATAGCTAGTACCATCATAACTTCGTCCTTTCCTCCCTTGAACTTGTTGCACAGTAATCCTGCCGTCTTAAATGGTGGCATGGTTTCTCAGATTAGAGGAAGTTCTAAGTTAATTGTTGGTTGAAAGGAACCTTGAAGAAGCTACAGCTGTTAGGAACACCATTGCCTTATTGAGATAGGAAATTGGATCATCTCCTTGATTAAACACAAGAACAACAAGACCTGAGTCTATTTGAGGGAACTCAATCATTGGTTGTGTTGAAGATTGAGGTGAGTTGTAAGCAACTGGTGGAATGGATGAAGTTTAATGATTCATATAAGATTGATATTATTATGATGGTGGAACGGATGAATGACTGATTTGTGGTTATGATAGATGAGGTGGTGGATACATTGGTGTGTATAATTGAGGAGAGTGAACTTGTTGAATCATGGTATTTGTTTGTTGAGGAAACTGTGTGGAATTATATTGAGAGTGATAGTTGTTAAGTTGGGAAGGTGATTGATTGTAGTTAGCAACAAATGCAAGAGGATCTTGGTATCGTTCACGCATCAAGCGAGTTTCATTTGCATGTGCCTTATGTTGTTCGAGATATGAGTACAATTGATCATAGTTTGTTGCATGCAAATATCTAGCCAATTTCACGTTCGTCACAAACTTGCTCCATTCTGGTGGTAGACTGTTAAGAAACTTTGTATTCACTTAGACTGGTCTCATTGACATATTGATAACATTCATGTTATTGATTAGTTGAGCAAATCTCTAGTAGTACTGATACAGTGTTTCACCCTTCACAAATGAAAACTAATCAAACTCATCATACAATATACATTCTTTTTCTTGTAATGATAATTTCGTGCCTTACATAAGAAGCTTAACTCTGTCCTATATCTCTTTGGAAACTTTATGATGATTTACAATGGCATACACATCCGGTGGAAGACCTTGAAGAACTATGTTTGTAGCTTTATGATCACAATCAGCTTGGAGTTTCTCTGCAACTGAAAGTTCTTCATACTTCTTTGTCCTAGTAGTGCCATCCTCTTCAACAACAATAGGCCAAACAAGTAGACCATTTCAAAGTGAGTTAAGAATCATTCTCCCGTTCTCCTGATTCTCTATGTATAGTTCCGTACGACTCTTCCACAAGTCATATAAGGATTTTTCCAACATAGGAGGACGGTTGTCAGCACTAGCAATGATCATAAACTCTGCTAATGTTGTCATCTTGATTTGATTGATTAAATGAGAAAAGATAACTTTTTGATCATTTAGTGATTAGAGGTTGTTGTGTTAAATTATTGTTTGTTTTAAGTGAATGAGTCTTAAGTTTACACGGGATTTTACAATTCTTGATAAAACCGAGAAAATAATTGAATACTTCACGGGATTTAGCAATTAAACTTAAGATTATGCTCATTAAATGCGTGCTCTTAATCATACTTGGATACTAGCATTTTTGTATACTTTCTAAAGATTATATTGGATTCAAAAAAGCTTTATTTTGATTACATATCGTCATCGCAAAGTAATCAATTTATAAGGAGTTCTTAATATCTAATTTGTCATATTTCTTTCCAAGAAAACAAGTATGATAATTTAATCATCTTTATATATTTAAAGTTCGTAAATGAGGAAGTTTTAATCATAGTCAATTACTTGAGAATGAGTAAACACTTATGTCATTTGACGTGCAATAAATATATATACAAAATGTTATCCTTATGAGTCTTCTCTAAAAAGAAACTCATTTAAACCTCATCATCAAATCGATAGGTTAAAGATAAAACAAATTCCAAGAATATGATTATCTCCTTTAGGACAGCATCTCTTCATTCATAGTCTTTGAGTTATTCATTAAATCCAAGATCTAATAATGCATCTCCTATGGTTAGCAGGTTCACTATGATTCTCTAACTCATAATCCTCACCATTGATATAGAAACATATCATGAGGTATCCATGCAGATCTATAAATGTGACTAACATCATTCTAAGGTTCAACATTTTCATGTTTAGTCTCAGTATGACATTCGCTAATGCAATTAGAATGTTTATGTATCTTCTTCTTGAATTAATTCAAGACCCACACTACTCCCACTCGTTTTTAGAAAAGTGGGACTCCCACTCGTATATTTGAGCCTATTCTCAAATATCTCAGCGTGACGAGCAACAAAAACTTTGTTCTCATGTGGGTTGTAGAAATGGTGTCCCATCGTTTCCTTCGGGTATCCACCAAAATACACTTAATAGTTCTAGGCATTTGTCAATAATAATCTCCAAGAGATTTTTACCAAATTTAGAACTTCAATCAAGACACAATGAGATTCATCTCACTTTATTACTAGAATAATGTCTTAATTAACATTCTGTGTTGGAGTTCTAAATAAGGGTAATCACGACATACTCAAATTAATATAGGAATTTAAATAATCGAGGAGTTCATCATGAATCAAAACAATATCAATATATAGTTTGATTACCCTTGTTGGACATATCATAAAATTGTGGTATTCCAATAAGATTGATCTTATACTTTATGGCTTTTCCTATTATACCAACTTAAGTTAAAACGTAATTGTATCAATCATATTACTAAGCCAATTTCATCCTCTTGTAAGTCTTTGATCAAGTCAACGACTTAATGTGTATGTTCTAACAAGTAGACTTAATGTATATGTCTTCGACATGAAGACATAACAATTATTAAACTAAAGTAAATCAATAGTAGTTTCAAGTTAATTTCAAATTTCAGGTTTATAATTTCTAAGAAAACATAATTATGTAGCTTACCTTTTTATCTTGACATATTCTCTTAATAGGGCTACATACATTAAATGTGTAAGAGTCCTAGTAGAGTAATAGTTTTCTTACTTTGCAGCCAAGAGAAACCATTAGTTATATTGTTCTAAGTTGTTCCTTGCACACAATAAAGATTTCTCCCACTTGTGTAGGGTACAACTTCTTTGCATAAAACAACACCACACTAGTTAGTTTGTTTATATCGACAATATGACATTGTCAAGCTCATAGCTAGTGTATATAGAACTCCATCTATTAATAAGGAATCGTGCATAACTATCAAAGATAACATTAAACGAAAGCGACATCTCAAAGGCAACAAGTTATCAAAATATATTATACGTTGATTCTTACTAAATGAAGATGTTTCACACTTGGAAAGTATTTTATTATTTCAAGCCAAGCCAAAAATAAAATAGGATGCTTATGAGGAAACAACTTATAACTCCCACTGAATTTGACAACATTTTAAGTTCGTCATTTTCATTTATAAAATGCATTACTCCCACTCGATCTAACAACATTGTGAGTGTTTCTTCACTAGTGAAAGTAATTTGCAATTTATCTTTCCATTTATTGAATGTCTACTAATTATTGCTAATGTGCTTAGATATTCAAGGAAGTGTGTTTAAGTTCTAGCTATCTCAGCTATTTTATTAACTTGGAAAATTGGCATGCAATTCCTCATTTATCTTCTCTTTACACCAAGGGTGTGTAGCATCTCTTATTGGTTTTATGGAAACAGCTATAGACACGAGATCTCTAGTTATTGCCTTTCCAGTATTGTGGTGACATTTCCGTCTTTCAATCAAACCTCATAAATATGTCTTGTTTACAACAAGATATTTTTAATCTTGGTAGCTATAGACACAAGTTCTCTAGTTATCCAAATTTCTTATTATGATTCAAAGATTTCAAAACCAAACAAGGATATTGAAGCAATCTTGAAAGAATAAGAAGTCCTATTTACTTAACATGTAAGTTTGGTATGAGTTCGACTAGAATTTAGGATAATTCTTTCATTCCCGTTATAACTTTTCCATAAGTAAAAATATAGGAAATAGTCTTATTTTTCCAAGGAAAATAGACACGGTTTATCTTTCTACAAGTAAAGAATAAACCCTTGTTTACGGTATACGTTGCATTAATACATTAAACGAACTTGCAAAGTTCATTTTTAGTATTTTCGATAATTCATCCCTTAAAAATTAACTACCCGTGTTTATATTTAAATAAACAATTAATTTTTATAAGGGTCTAAGATGCAACTTGACGTTTTACCATTAATGCAGTTGATCTACTAGAAATGGTAAACTCAAAAGGTAATCCGCGAGAGATAATTGCCAACATGTGCAACTCTTATCTTTTATGGGGCACAAGGCATCGTAATCCAGAATTACAATGTCAATTAGCATGTTTAACCCCATCTTATGCCTCAGATCGAAGTTCTGAACAACCATACTCGATATAAGTCATCCAATACAAATTCAGTAATTATACAGTCTCAGGTCTGACCATACTATTGTTGTATTACCTTGTTTTGTAATTCACCTAAGACTGTCTTAGAGTAAAAAAACAAACTCAAGTGATTCCATACTTGGATGGCATACAAACTTAATTTTAAGGGTATAATTTGATAAAAACAATGTTACCAAAATTTGTGTATAAGGAAGCATGTATACAACCTTATGACACTTTTTAATTTGAAAAGCTTTCCATTTTTGTTAGTTTTAAAATCTTACTATAAATCCCTCAATTTTATAAATTTTCATGCCATTTATAAAATTAGGGTTGCCATTTTTTACAATATTTCTAAGTTAACAATCTTACCACGGATAAGGTTAAATCCCCATGGGAAGTAATCAACCCTTGCGAAAACCACTAAACCCCTGCGTTATAAAACGTTTGCAAGAAAATTATAAAATTTACGTATATAGTCCATGATTTTGCAAAGTGCATGTATCAATATATACATAATAAAAATCATGTACTTTTACTCCATATTAATTTTAAAAATCGTTTTTGCATAATTATATAAAATTTGCCATAAATATAAAACATGCAAAACAAAATTAATCATACTAAATTAGAATCAATTACGCAATTAATTCAACAAAGGTCTTACCTTTTATTGAAATTAAATAATTCACGTAAAAAAATTCTCATGCACAGAAATATTTAAGCTTAATTAACCATGGGTTACATGCATGTAATCCATGGTTGACAATTTATAACATGATAAATAAGCAACAAATATTTATAGAAAATCTAAAACGTAAATAAAAACTATTTAACATTTTAAAAGATTATATAACATATATTCTATATATTATTACCATAATTGTGTGACCAATTTTAAGCAAGATTATTTCTATAAATAATTTCCTAAAATGAATTTTCACATAAAATGCAACAATTACACATATATAGGCAGCATATTTTACATAATATGTAAAATATATCCATATATATTATTTTCTTACTTATGTGACCAATTGAAGCAAGATTATTTTACTAAATAATTTCCTAAAATAACTTTCACATAAAAAAGGCAACAAATAGCACATAATATTACAATTAATATTCTACGAGCTACTACGCTTTTTATGTAATTACTACGCTATATGATTTGGCTCGTGATGCGACTGTTGGAAATTATCATCTAATAACAAATAATATTACAATTAATATTCTACAAGCTACGCAGCGAATCTATTCATATAGCACATGTAATTAACACATAAAACATAAATAAGGAAACATACCGTTAGCAATCAAGCTAGAGAAGAACGAGGATCTTGAAGTACACGCACGTGTGTAATAAACGTGCTTTACCAAAAACTACTTCTAGTTACTAAAAGGAAGTAACCTCCCCGAAGTTCATACACTACACGTCTAGCAGTATCATCCGAATGCCAGTTCTTGACCAACGAATATGATAACACAAAAACCAAAACCAAAAAACCCCTAGGTTTTACTATTTACAATCGAACATCAGAGAGGAGAAGACAAGGGATGTCAATTATAAGCTCTAGGATCCTCCTTATACATGAATGTATTTGGGTTTACCTAAAATAAATACCAAACCCCTTTTGGGTTCCATATCCAGTCAAACACCCCTTTGGGTTGACTTTTTAACTTTTCTAATTATTTATGGTTAATTACATTTAATTACCCATTAATTAAAAGCCTTATTAGTTAGTTACATCTAACGAACTAATTAACGACCGTTAGTGTTCATTCGTCGAATCATATATTAATATAAATAATAAATATACAATTATATTATTATTAATGTCACAACCATAAAATTTCTGACCAATATTATACCTGATTCCGTTCATCGTATAAAACTATTATAAGTTCTGAGTAATTATTATGTTTAATCGGGAAGTTATCTCGTGTCTATCTGAGATTTGTTACCAGAAGCAATCCGGGTTTCTACTTAATGTAGTCTTTTGACAATAGTCGCATTTCTACGTATCGGGTTGGAATTTAAAATTTTAGAATTTTATTCGGTGTTATAGCGCGTTTTTGATTTTTGCATATACTGTAAACCGATTAAAAATATCTAAAGCATACTAATAAATATCAAGGATGTCTTAGGATTATTAATTCAAATGAACTTTCCAAGAATGACAACGATTCCCCCCCTTTGTTTTCCCCTTAGGCGTCCGCCCCCTCCCCCTTCCAATATTTTCCCTAAATTTTGCTACTATTGTCCCCAGGATGCCAATCATCCTTAATCCTTATCCATGAAGGTTCTAGGTTCAAATTCATGCAATAAACCTAGACACCTCCTTTTCATTACTTAATTCAAATCACCATTCATTTCATTCATTCATTTCCTCTCTCTAAAAACATACACTCATATTTTTCCCTCTCCTCTCCTCTCCTCTCTCCCTCTTGTCGTCCGCCACCTACCACCACCACACCACCACCATCGTTCGACCTTGATCAAGATTTTGGAAGCTCAAGTGTATTTGGGGTTATATAAATTGTTAGTTTGGGTATTGTTCATGTTGTTCGTTAGCTTTGATCATCTTGTTCGTTCATCCAAATCTGTAAGTTCATCTTTTTCAAATTTTAGTTGTCCTTCCTTGATCTCCATAACGTTTAGAAACTAATTGTACAAGTGGATCGTTAAAAATCAAACTTTAAAATTTACACAACCTTAAAGAGGTTGTGTCTTTGGTTCAAAAATCTAAAAAAGGAAAGAAAGAAAATGTTAGTTTTATTGTCGTGGTGTAACTTTTATGAAAGCATGATTTTTATAAAGCTTTATACTTATTTTAGCTTATTAATATGCTCGATCGAGCATATTTATGTGTCTATGTGTGTCGAACACACTTACAAACCATAAAGGTTTGAACTTTATGCTTATTAATATATTATCTTATTTTCCTAGCTTATTTTATAGCTTACTTGGTAACTTATACGGTTTTGAGCATAACGGGTTAGATAAATAAGCCCAAAGAGTATAGTTTGGCTTTTGTGTGTTTTGGCCCAAGACCAAGCCTAAACCGTGGGGTAAAAGCCACGGCTTGGCTTATTAGTGGCTTATTTGTGTAGCTTATTTGATAAGCTAAAAGCTTATTTGCTTATTGATTTGCTTATTGGATTAGTTTTCGGGCTACTAGTATACTATCTATTTTGTTTAGGCTTATGGGGCCTAAAAGCCCAATAAGGACCCATTAACGTTTTCGACTTATTTTTATTCCTTATTAGAACTTATGAATATTATTATTATTATCGAAACTTAGTATTTACAAAACTTATGTTAGGAATATATTAATTTGAGGAAAAGCGTTAAAAGTGTTTTGGGATTAAAGTCTACGACTTTGGAAAACTAATATTTATGAACAGGTCATGACGAAATTTATAAAAATAGTATACTTATAATTATTTGGGAAAAACTTATATTTTATGAAACCTTACTAAAACATATTATTTATAAATGATAAATAATATATATAAATACATATTTACATTTTATATTTAAGTATTTTCTTTAAATAACGACAGTTAAGCATGCTCGTGCAAGGGTAGCACTAGCATGGGTAACCTGCCGAGAAGTTACGTAAATCAACATAAAAACATTAATTTTCTTCGTAATATTTAAATCATTATTTTGGGTTACCGGGTAAAATGTTGAAATTTATTTATTTATAATTTTTCTAACATATTCTATACTTAACTTCGTAATACATTTCTTCAAGTCATAACCACTACGACAACTTTATCAAGGACACCTTCTTTGTAATAAATGCGCAACTACATTCCAAACTCTTATTCGATTTCATATTTCTTTCATCATGTAAACTCTGAAACCCGACCATTTATTCATATGTTGAGACCTAGCACTATTGTGCGAACCCACATGATCGTTCAATTTCAGCTGTTATTCTTCACCAGTTACTGTGAGTTCATAGCTCCACGTTTTACTATTTTTACTTTACTACTTTGGGGTGAGAAACATTTCTTGTTTTTAAACTCCTGCACAGTTACTTTACGTTACCTTTTCCTGATTACGTGTTGCCTAAGTTGCGAATAGACCACTAATGCCTGAACTATCATGAACCGTTAATTTCTTGATCGGAGGTACCGGTCGAGTGAGCGCGAATGTTGTAAATAGATCTATTGGGACTAATTATCCCTATCCGGGTAACTAGATTTGGGAGACACGAACAAACGGATATATACCATGTCGGATTTCACTAGGTGATCTTGGTCAGATACCTCTAGGGTAGTTATTTTTCTTGTTTGGCATATAATATGCTACTTTAGATTGAGCTTCGGTGTCATTAGCTTAGCGCAACAGTAAATACTTTTTATGTGAAGTTGTATCTGTTATAACTGTATGCGTTTTGTGAACTTGTGGTCCACTTCTAATACTAAATTCAAACCTAAGGATACACCAACTTTATGTTGACTGTTTTAAGCATGTTTTCTCAGGTGCTTAGCTCGGATTATCTCAAGTGCTATTTGAAGTCTTTGTGCTATGTGACATCAACCAAATTTCAAGACTAATATATTATTGCTCGTTGTCTTTTATTCAAAACTTGATTAATGCTTCTGCTATCTTTAATTAATGCTTCCGTTATGTTATTAACAATGAAATGGTTGTAAAACTTTGTTATCTTTAATTTATGCAACGAGTAATGTATTTTCTAAAACTTACCCCTTTAAAGGTCATTTTCTATGCTTTGTTCTCTAGATAGTTATGAAGTCACGCCCTCGGACACGTATTCCGTCCAGGACCCATTTGAGGGTGTGACATATTGGTATCAAGAGCCAAGGTTATAGAGAACCAGGTAGTTTAACTAGGTCTGGTCTATAACCAATATGTGATCCTAACGTGAACTAATTGTGCCCTTACGTGATCCCATCTTGCCTTACGTAGATAGTAATGATAATATTATTATTTTACGTAACTGATAATTTCATATCGCTCTATGTAATTCGCATAATGTATTTTACTTAGTATTATATTATTCAGCTTTTCCTTACATAATGTATGGTTTCATATAAAGGAGATTTATATAAACTTTTGCTTGTGTAGATTATGGCTTTTTTCGTCATCTCGGTCTCATTGAACTCATCAAAGGAGAGCGTGGTGACATCCACTGCTCAAGTCATCTTGTTCGGCACGATCCCCACTACCATTCCACCCACTACACCTACTACTCATTTACCCGTCATTCAAGATGACACCCTGTTGACACCTACTATTTCACCCACTATACCACTTGTTGCTCCCAATATTCAATACACTTCCCCATTCATTGACACTGACTTATCTGATAGTGACACCCCTAATTTACCACCATCGCAGGACCCGTATGAGACTGTCGTTGCTCAGTGGAGGAGCTGTGTAGCAGC
>BQNB010079575.1:0-30201 GCA_026074375.1 Tanacetum coccineum | reverse complement strand
CATTTTATCAAGATTTTCACCATCTCTAACGATATAGCAAAGAGAACCAAAGATGTGAAAGAACTTAACTGGCGGTTTCTGAACATTGATGATATGGTAAGGTGTTTTCTCTTGTAGAGAAATTACAAGTGAACGGTTTTGAGTAAAACATGTTGTTGCAATTGCTTCAGCCAAGAAGAACAAAGGAACTTTAGCGGCGCTTAGCATTGTTCGAACAACCTCAACAAGAGTATGGTTCTATCTTTCGACAATGCTGTTTTGTTCAGGTGTTCGAGAAGTTGACGTTTCGTGTCTTATTCCCTCTTTTGCAAAGTATGCATGAAGAGTTTTATTAAGAAATTTTGTGCCTTTGTCAGTTCGAATTGTTTTAACTTAAGCATGAAGTCCTCTTTGGACAAGTGTAAGGAAATCAATGAGAACTCTAGGTGTTTCGTCTTTGGACCTCAAGAAGTGAGTCCAGGTATATCAGGAGTAGTCATCAATAATTACGAGAACATATTTCTTTCCATTAATGCTTTCTACCCACATTGGACCACATAAGTCCATATGTAGAAGTTGTAACCGTCTTTTTGAGCTCGGGGTAGTCTTAGTGTGAAAAGACATTCTTTTAGCTTTCCCCAACTCACAAGAAGAACACAGATGATCTTTGATGAATTTTAATTTTGGAAGCCCAGTCACAATATTATTCTTTGAAAGCAAGTTGATGGTGTCGAAGTTTAGATGAGATAGATGACGATGCCATAACTATGCTTGAGACGATGTTGCTTTAGCCATTAAGCAAATTGGATTAGGAGTTGTTGAGTCTTGCAGAGTAATGGAATACAAATCTGTGCCACGAGAACCTGAGAGAAGATCATTTCCCTTCAAATCACGGATATAACACGTAGACTTTTGAAGATCATTTCCCTTTAAATCACGGATATAACCCGACTAGCCTATTACAATACAAGACCTAGTTTGACATTATAAGACCGATAACATTCTTGTTTGACTTAATATAATTAAGGCTAACAGATAGTCTTCTTAAAAACAATCAAAAGAACAATTCCAAATTCATAAACCGGTCTAATTCCGAATTCAGAAATCACAAGGATCGTATTCGTATTTATGCAAAAGCTCTGAATTCTTTATCCCAATTTTGAATGTACAAATCACAAGGACCGAAATTGTATTTATGAAAAATTTATGAATCTTTATCAGTTAACAATAGAGTGAATCTCAAAAGATTGGTTAGTACTGAATCCTCAAACACAAGAAGTTCCTAATCCACCACACATATAGGATTCCGAATTCCCTCACACAACCAGTTTTGGATTCTTATCAACAACATAATCTCGAATTCTTCTACAACATCAAAAGTTCCGAATTCATAACAACACAAAATTCTGAATTCCTAAACAAGGGTTTTAGTCGTACTATAGCAACGTACTTTCTTAA
Source organism: Tanacetum coccineum (assembly GCA_026074375.1). NCBI lineage: Eukaryota > Viridiplantae > Streptophyta > Magnoliopsida > Asterales > Asteraceae > Tanacetum > Tanacetum coccineum. Next base: position 28,764 of record BQNB010079575.1, on the reverse strand, counting down.
ATGTTCCGTTTTGGTACGTGAACTTTTTTTGTTCCACTTAATGTAACGAACTTTCAAGTTTTGTGTTAATTTGCACCAACCTTGACTGGCAACAGGGAAGAAAGTTATAAAACCGGAAAAAAGACTACGTGGCATGTTTAATACTTTTTCTAATGTTCCGTTTTGATACGTGAACTTTTTTTTAATGTTTCGTTTTGGTACGTGAACTATTTTATATACACGTTTTTATACTCACGTTTTTACACACATTTTTATAAATATTTGTGTACATGATTTTATGCACACATTTTACACATATAAAATGTGTGTATAAAAACATGTGTATAAAAACATGTATAAAATGTGTTTATAAAAACGTGTATAAAAACGTGTGTATAAAAACGTGTATAAAAATGTGTATAAAAGTATGTATAAAAATATGTGTTTAAAAATACGTGTATAAAAACGTGTATAAAAATGTGTGTATAAAAACGTGTGTATAAAACCATGTGTATAACACGTGTGTATAAAAATATGTATAAAAACGTGTATATAAAAATATGTATAAAATGTGCATATAAACGTGTATAAAAATATGTATAAAAATATGTGTATAAAAATGCGTGTATAAAAATGTATGTATAAAATGTGTGTATAAAATTGTGTGTATAAAAATGTGTGCATAAAAACGTATATAAAAATATGTGTATAAAAACGTGTATAAAAATATGTGTATAAAAATATGTGTATAAAAATGTGTATATAAAAACATGTGTATAATCATGTGTATAAAAATATGTGTATAAAAATATGTGTTTAAAAATATGTGTATAAAAACGTGTTTGACTGATTTTCTTTGAAAGATTTGTCATTTTTTATCTTTTCTTTACACTGTTGTAAATCAAGTTCAGATTAATGCATGTTCTTGAAGTGCTTCAAAAACTCTTTGAATTGTTTAATTTTTGAAAGTTCTTTTTAAAGATGTTCACATCTTTTCCAAGTTTTACGTAATCACATTTGCAAAATTAGTAAATTCATCCGATCAGTGTTCTACAACCATGTATTGCATTCATGTGATCAACATAGTAATATTCCCTGAAAGTCGGTCGATTTCATTCAAAAACTGTGTTTTTTGAGTTTCTAGTTGAGATTTGAGAGTGTCTACTGCATGTTCAAGAGAATTAAAGTATCTCAAATCAGCAACCATTTCCTCGTTCAAACACAAGTGAAAATTTTCTCAGTCCACATTGAGTCTGCTAATTTGGGGGCCAAAATTTCCTTCTATTGTGTTTTGAATGAAAGGATCGATGTTACCGAAAATATGTTTTTTGCAATTGTTTGTTTGCAACGTTCCACCTCCGTCAAAAATCGTTGTCCAACTCTTTTTTAATTCTTGATATTCTTTAGTGCCTTTTTACACTTTTGATCCAGGAATGGATTCATACATTCGTTTTTTTCTACTCTAAGTGGGTTTGTTTACGAAAAGACTCTTTGGAAAATTCCTTATTAGAAGATGTATGACTCATCTTTGACGTTTTTGGAAAATAGTGTTGTTCAGCCGACTTTTCTCGTTGTGGAACGAAACAAAATCATAAAGATTATTAAAATGATCATATCAAAATGGTTATGATTAAAATAGGCTTAATTTTGATCGCGTTCTGTTTCAAGACGAATCATTTCGTCAGAATCAGGGCTAACATTAACGCAAGATTATCATTGTAGCAACCATTTCATTCAGGAGAGGATTCGCTCTTGAGCTTTCTTGAGGAACTCAAGGTTTTGCAAAAATCTCGTTTTTACAATTAGATTAAGGCATATTCATTGTTTATAACAGATTGGCAGTTTCTATATAACATATCATTCAAAACCTTGACTTTGTTTTCTGAAAGCAATGACTTTATCAAGTTCTCGTCTTCCTGAGTTTGTTAAACTTAATCTGAGCCTCTTTTGCTTGTGACATTATGGATGATGGATTCTTGTTGTGCACAAAGCTCCTTTTTCATATCCGAAATCGTTTGATTTAAATCATTTATTTTTTGAGTATATGCATTAGATGATTTTTCAAAATCGATTTTGTATGACATTAAATCCCCTTTAGCTTTTGATATATCAATTTCCATTTTGTGACGCATAATTCACAGCATTATAATTATCCAAGTCCCTTGGAACTTCTTAAGGTCTTTAAACATCAACTGATTAGGTCGTTGGAAGTTCATTGTTTGCTTCTTTGAAATGGTTATTGATGATTCTAAACTTTTTATTCTTAGTTTTGAAATCCTCAATTTCACCTTTCAATTTATCAACTAACTCCTTGTTTGATGATTCCAAAAATTTATTTCGGTTTTTGCTGTCATCAATTTCACATTTTAGTTTCTGAATTAAAGAAGCAAGCAAATCACGTTCTTGATCAAGATCATCAGTTTCATCCTGGTCATCCTGAACACTATCATAACATATATCCAATGAATCAATAGTGATATTGGTGTCACATGTTCGCAAGATATATGTCATTATAGATTCAGGTTGCTGGATGTTCATTTTCAACATGGCAAACAACATTTTAGTTGTTCATTAATTGTTTTGTTCTTATGCATTGGCTGGTTGCTCATCATACAGAGTTAGGTCTAGAAATGTAAACTTGATTGGGTAACCTCTTGAAGTTGTGCCATGTAATATATTGTGCTTCCAATTCCTGGATCTCAGATCATCTTCAGTTTCATCCTTCCAATCTGATTGTCTGGCATCAACTGAACCCAGCTTCCTCTTGTTTTTACACATTAAACATCTTTTCTTGTATAAGTTGCATCCTTTAACCGTTTTGGTTTCTGATATTCCCTGATACATGCCCATATTTCTTTTGCAGTTGTAACTCTGTATCCAGACTTTTGCACTACCGGTGTCCTACCATTTTCCATAGCCCCGCAAACATTGCACTGCCCTCTGATTTTCATACCAGTTCCTCTGTTGATTTTAGAGATTATCTTGATTAGCTCGACTGGTGGTTTGATGAAGTTGAAGGTTGTTGTTGGTAGGTTTGTAGATTTTCTTATAGAGAGAGAAATTAAAGCATGTGTTGTCAATCTCCTTTTCTTTTGACATTTCCTCGTCTTCAGTAACGGTAGCAGGTTCTGGATCATAAGTAGGAGCAGAAGAGGTAACAATTGCTTTTCCTCTATTTCTGGTAGACTGTTGCGATCTGGTGGAGGAATATTGAGTGTTTTAAGTAGGATGGTTTTGATGATGGTAAACTGGTTGTTGTCGAGCAACAAGTGCAAGTGGATTAGCAGTGCATGCTAGTCTTTTAGTTCTTATCTCATTGATCTAATTCTGGTGTTTGCTTCAAGAAGATTGTCATAAAGCTTTGTAATAGGGAGACAAGTCTTCGTAAACTCTTGACTTCTGCTTAACAAGTGTCACAAAACCTTTGCCATTCTGGTTGTAGTTGAAGTAAGGAACTGGACATTCCTGATGATTAGTACCGTGGACACTGATTTTAGGACCAAGCTCATTCATCATCTTGTAAAACCGTGAGTAATACGATTCAAGTGGTTCATCATCCCGGATGTGAATTTTCCAAACTCCAAATATAAATTGGCTTCAAGATCTTGAACATTGATTGATTCACCTTGTTTCAACCTTTCAATGGCTTTCCACATTTCACATGCATTCGGACAAGCATCAACTGTGGAGTAGATATCATTATCTATCCCTGTGAGAATGATCTGAACGGCTTCAGCTTCAGCATTCAGCTTGATCTCGTATGTCTTGGGAAACAATTCTTCTTATAGTCTCCCAAATACCTCTTTGTAGTTGTTTCAGAACTACCTTCAGCAGCCAGAACTGTTTTCTCAGCCCATTGATACGTGTATGGTGGATTTTAGAGACAATAGTGGATGAGTTCACTGTTAGGTTTGGTGTCAATGTATCTCTTGATTCTAGATTTTCATGAAACGTAATTACCCAGTGCCATCATTGGGTGAGGACGATTTTGCTTCCCGCTTCTTGCTAGCATTATGAAGAGCAATTTGATGATTGGTTTGCAATTGGTATTGAATTTGACATTTATGAAGTTTTGTAAATGGATATTCAGATCTTAAGTGTTATGAAGTGATGATTGTGGTTTTTAAATGAATTAACGTTTCATGAGATTTTACAATCTTTGATTAAAAACCGAGAAAAAGAATCGTATCTTTCGCGGGATTTTTAATCTCTCTCTTTTCATCTCCTCCTTGTTCTTTTTTTTCACGGTTTTTTTTTTTGTTTTTCTTTTTTATTTATTGTGTCTGCTTGTTGAGGAGAGATTTTTAATAATCCAGTTGCGCGGAAAGATTACGTATTCTTTTTCGGTTTTAATCAATGATTTTGTTTTAAAAATTAAAATCTCATTGAACGTTTGTAGTCATTTATAAAAACCTCAAATCAATCACCTTTTCTCATAACACTTAAGAATCTGATTATCCCGATTATTATTTACAACAAACTTCATAGAATGTCTCAAAAGTTTCAATAATACCAATTTCTGCAAACTCAGATCATCAAATGCTCTTCATAATGCTATCATGGAAGCGGGTAGCAAAGATCGTCCACCAATGTTAGCACCGGGTAATTACGTTCAGTGGAAATCCAGAATCAAGAGATACATTGACACCAAACCTAACAGTGAACTCATCCACTATTGTCTCCAAAATCCACCATACACGTATCAATGGGCTGAGAAAACAGTTCCAGTTGCTGAAGGTAGTTCTGAAACAACTACAGAGAGGTATATGGAGAACTATAAGAATGTTTCACAAGACATACGAGATCAACTGAATGCTGAAGCTGAAGCCGTTCAGATCATTCTCACAGGGATAGATAACGATATCTACTCCACAGTTGATGCTTGTCCGAATGCATGTGAAATGTGGAAAGCCATTGAAAGGTTAAAACAAGGTGAATCAATCAATGTTCAAGATCTTGAAACCAATTTATATTGGGAGTTTGGAAAATTCACATCACGAGATGGTGAATCACTTGAATCGTATTACTCATGGTTTTACAAGATGATGAATGAGCTTGTCCGAAATCAGTGTCATGTTACTAATCATCAAGTGAATGTCCAGTTCTTACTTCAACTACAACCAGAATGGCAAAGGTTTGTGACACTTGTTAAGCAGAGTCAAGAGCTGAAGACTGTCTCCTATCACAAGCTTTATGACATTCTGAAGCAACACCAGAATGAAGTCAATGAGATAAGAGCCACTTGTTAAGCAGAGTCAAGAGTTGAAGACTGTCTCCTATCACAAACTTTATGACCATCTGAAGCACACCAGAATGAAGTCAATTGTAGATAAGATCGGAAAGACTGCACGTACTGCTAATCCCACTTGCACATGTTGCTCATCAACAACCATTTACAACATCAAAACCATCCTACTCAAATCACGCAATATTCCTCAACAATCGAACGTCTACCAGAAATAGAGGAAAAGCAATTGTTACCCTCTTCTGCTCCGACTATATGATCCAACCTGCAACGGTTACTGATAAGGTGAGGAAATGTCAAAGAAAAAGGAGTTAGCAAACTCAATGGCTTTAATTTCCCTCATCGTTCAAGAAAATCTACAAACCTACCAACAACAACCTTCGAACTTCATCAAACACCAGTCGAGCTAATCAAGACAATTCTCCAAGAATCAACAGAGGAACTGGGTATGATAATCAGAGGGCAGTAAATGTTGCTGGGGCTAGGGAAAATGTAGGTACTCCGGTAGTGCAAAAGTCTGGGATTCAGTGTTATAATTGCAAGAATATGCATGTATCAGGGAAAGTCAGAAACCAAAAAGAGTAAAGGATGCAGCTTATCAACAAGGAAAAGATGTTATTGTGTAAACAAGAGGAAGCTGGGGTTCAGTTGAATGCAGAACAAGCCGACTGAAAGGATGATACTGATGAACAGGAATTGGAAGCACATTATATGTACATGGCACTATTCAAGAATTTTGTACCCCTTCCAGATTTCAGTTGACATTCTGGACCAATCTTGGATGATGAGACCAATGCATAAGTACAAAACAATAATGACAACTATAATGTGTTTGCCACGAGAAAAATATACATCCTGAGCAACCTGAATCTAGTAATGCATATATCTGGCGGAACAAGGTGACACCAATCTCACTTTGAATCATCTGATATATGTTATGAAAAGCTCAGATGACCGAGGATGAAACAGATTGATCTTGATCAAGAACGTGATTTGCTTGCTTCTTATAATTCAGAAACTAAAATGTGAAATAGATGACAGGCATAAACCAAACACAATAAAATTTTTGGAATCATCAAACAAGGAGTTAGTTGATAAATTGAAAGGTGAAATTGAGGATTTCAAAACTAAAAATAACGTTTTAAGAATCAACATATACCCATTTTCCAAGAAGCAAACAATAACTGTCCATAGACTAATCATTTAATGTTAAAGACATTAAGAAGTTCCAAGCGGAACTTGATATGTATAAGATGTGAATATCGCAAAGGTAAAGTAGATTGGGCAAAAGCTAAAGGGGATTTAATGTCATACAAAATCGATTTTGCAAAATCATCTAATGCATATACTCAACAAATAAATGATTTAAATCAAACGATTTCGGATATGAAAAAAGAGCTTTGTGCACATCAAGAAACCATCTCCATAATGCCCTCAAGCAAAAGAGCTCAGACGAAGCTTTACAAACTCGAGAAGTACAAGGAAATTGAGAATAAAGTCCATTGCTTTAGAAAACAAAATCAAGGTTTTGAATGATATTGTATATAAAACCGCCAATCGTTCAAACAATGATATGCTAAAGCGCAATTGTAAAACAGTCTTGTAAAACCGTGAGTTCCACAAATACCTCAACGAGCCGAAATCCTCGTCTGATGAGATATAGGTTGCTACAATGATAATCTTGCGTTAATGTTAGCCCCTGATTCTGACGAAACAATTCATCTTGAAAAAGAAAGTCGATCAAAATTAAGTGATCTAATCAGACCGTTTGATTATGCTCAATTGAATAATCTTTATGATTTTTTTGTTCCACAACGAGAAAAGTCAGCTGCGCAACACAATTTTCCAAAAACGTCAACGATGAGTCAAACATCTTCCATAAGAATATTTCAAAGAGTCTTTTCGTAAACAACCCAACTTTGTTAGCGAAACGAATAGATGAACCAGTCCTGGATAAAAAAAGTGTCAAAGCTCTAAAGAATTTTCAAGATTAAAAAGTGTGTTGGCACGATTATTTGATGGAGTGGGAACGTTGCAAACAATCAATCGCCAAAAGAACTAATTGGTAACATCGATCCTTTCATTCAAAACACAATTGAAGAAATTTTTGGCCCCCAAATAGTATCAATGTGGAAATTTAGAAGATTTCACTTGTGTTTAAAAGAGGAAATGGTTGCTGATTTGAAATATGTTAATTCTCTTGAAGATGAGGTTGATAATCTTAAGTCTCAAATGGAAACTCAAAAAACACAGTTATTGAATGAATCGACCGACTTCAAGGAATATTACTATGCTGCTCACAGCATGCGAATAACTTGGAATATACACAATTAGATAATTCACTGATTTGTCAATGTGATTACGGAGAAACCATGCAAAAGTGAACGTCCTTGAAAAAGAGCGTTTCAAAGAGTAGAAAAATGTCAAAGAGTTTTGAATCACGTCAGAAACATCGATAATCTTGAACTTTGATTTTACAACAGTGAAAGCAAAAGATAAAAAATGACAAATCTTCAAAAGAAAATTCATCAAACGTATTTCTGAAAAACGTGAACATATTTTTTAAATTCAAGACTGTGAAAGCTCAATACAAGACAAAGGAATCTGCAATAATAGATTGAAAAAACTCATAGAAAAGATGAAAGGAAACTCTGTGGAAACTAAGTAGAAAAATCAATCGGTTATTCCCGACAACCGATGCTTTTTAAAAGTCCAAGACAAATCTTTTAGTAAACCAGCATCTTTTCATACTCTCTTGCAAAGAAAGATTCCAAAGTCCAAAGCCAATTACCCACACAAAAATGTGTCCTAATGATTTTTTCAAAACCAATCACGCACAGATTTTTACCTCAGAATAGTTTGCCAATTGTCAAAACACAAATTGTGATTGCACCAGGAAATGTATAAAGGCACACAAATCATACTCAAACCAGAAAACCTCATTGCATCAAGACATTAGGAAAACAACAAACGCCGTGTTTTTCCTCTACAGGAACTAATATCCCACTACTATGTTAGCAGACCACAGCTAAGAGCAATCATCCTGAAGATTAGTCTTGTCTAACAATAAGTCAGGACGAAGCAAAAGCGTAGAAGACCACGTGAATTTTAAGTTTCTAATAATAAAACGTCTGTAACTGCGTGTACATGACATTTTAATCTAAGGACCTCGAATGTTAACTTTGTCTGTGCTACTTGTGGATAAATGTGTACTGAATGAAAATCATGATATGTGTGTTCTACATTATATTCAATGGCGTGAATCTAGACTAAAACCAATGGTTGTGCCTATTTAGTACTAAAAACCCAAGCACGTTGTGAACCAATCTGTTGCAAACAACAGTAAGAAAACCGTTGCAACAACTCCACGTTCAAGAATCCAGAAACATAACTAGAAGTTATATGAGCAGTTATAAGACATGCAGTTGGTGGATCCTAATATACCTCCACACGGTTATAAATGGGAAACCCAAGTCTCAAAAAGGAAATGTTAAACCAAACATTAAGTACTCTAGTAATGCAATCTGAACTGCTAATATTTTTGACATAAGACCCTAGGTGTTCCACTATGTCCAATACTCCATTGTCTTCCTAATTCTTTTGTCAGCTCGTCGAGATCATTCTATTTATCTCGACCTGGGTGCTCAAAACACATGACCGGAAACTCAAACTACTAACTAATTTTTGTGGAGAATAATTTCTCTGGAGAACGGTCAAGTTTGGAAATATCAAATTGCACCAATTTCTTGGCTATGGAGATCTGTTCAAGAACGATTAACTATCAAAAGGGTTTATTACGTCGAAGGGCTGAATCACAATTTATACTCCGTTGGTCAATTCTATGATGCGGATTTGGAAGTTGCTTTTTGGAAGTCTACATGTTATATCCGTGATTTGAAGGGAAATGATCTTCTCACAGGTTCTCGTGGCACAGATTTGTATTCCATTTCTCTGCAAGACTCAACAACTCCCAATCCAATTTGCTTAATGGCTAAAGCAACATCGTCTCAAGCATGGTTATGGCATCGTCGTCTATCTCATTTAAACTTCGACACCATCAACTTGCTTTCAAAGAATAATATTGTGAATGGCCTTCCAAAGCTGAAATTCGTCAAAGATCATCTGTGTTTCTTCTTGGAGCTGGGGAAACAAAAGAAAGTCTTTTCACTCTAAGACAACCCCGAGCACAAAAAGACGGTTTCATCTTCTACACATGACTTATGTGGTCCAATCGGTATAAACATTAATGGAAAAGAAATATGTTCTCGTAAATTGGATTGATGACTACTTTCGATTATACTTGGACCTCACTTCTTGAGGTCCAAAGACGAAACACCTGGAGTTCTCATTGATTTCCTCACACTTGTCCAAAGAGGACTTCATCTCAATGTCTTACAACAGTCCGAACTGTCAAAGGACAGAAAAATAAAAAATTTTCTAATAAAACTCTTCATGCATACTTTGCAAAAGAGGGAATAAGACACGAAACGTCAACTGCTCGAACACCTGAACAAAACGGCGTTGTCGAAAGACGAAACCGTACTCTTGTTGAGGCTGCTCGAACAATGCTAAGCGCCGCTAAAGTTCCGTTGTTCTTCTGGGCTGAAGCAATTGCAACAGCATGTTTTACTCAAAACCGTTCACTTGTAATTCCTCGACATGAGAAAACACCTTACCATATCATCAATGCCCGAAAACCGTCTGTCCAAGTCTTTCACATCTTGGTTCTCTTGTTACATCGTCAGAGAATGGTGAAATACTTGATAAAATGAAGGAAAAAGGTGATGCATGTATTTTGTTGGGTATTCTCTCGTCAAAGGCTTACAGGGTATTTAACAAGAGAACAAGAATGATAGTTGAAACAATTCATGTTAACTTTGACGAATTGCCTCAAATGGCGTCAGATCATGTCAGTTCTGACCCCGGTCCACAATGTTCAACAACGGTACTTGAACAAGACAGTTTAAGTCCCGGTCCACAAAGTCAAGAAAATGTTCCTCAAGTTGCTGAGACAGTAACAACGTCAAATGAGCTGGAATTGCTTTATAGTCCGATGTTCAGTGAATTACTCAATGGAACTTCTCATGTTGTGTCAAAGTCTTCCGCTGTACATGCTGCTGATAATCCCGATAAACGTCAACAACATAACACAACTCACACTTCTACAACAACCGATGTTGCAGATCCACCTCCATTGAACATTCATTCAACACATCCAACTCCAACTCAAGTACCAACTGTCACTGCACCTGAGAACATTCATCAAGCAGAAACCAATACAGAAAATGCACAATTTGACGACGATGAATTTATCAACATCTTCAGTACACCGGTACAGGAACCAGGGGAGACATCGTCTCGTCATGTTGATACGTCAAACATGCATACTTTCTATCAACACCATCCTTCCGCACAACGTTGGACAAAAGATCATCCATTAGAACAAGTCATTGGAAATCCTTCTCAATCAGCATGGACAAAAGATCATCCATTAGAACAAGTCATTAGAACAGATGGCGAGATGTGTATGTTTGCACTCACCGTGAGTGGAACCGAACCAAAGAACATCAAAGAAGCCATGGCTGATTCTGCATGGATTGAATCAATGCAGGAAGTCCTTTCACAATGTGAAGACGAAATAGAAGAGTAGCTTTAAAGGGACGGAGCAAATAGAGTCTAGAGAGGGAAGTATAAGTAAAAAGAAGGGAGTAAGGAAGATTAGTGTGTGAGAAAGGAAGTTAGAACGAAGAGATGAAAAGAAAGACAAAAAGAATACGAGACTAACAAAGAGTAAAGAATTTAGTAGAATATTGTATACAGAAAGCGAGAAAAAAGGGTGAAATTAAAGGACTAGGAAGAAGAATGTAACTAGGAGAAAGATAGTAGAAGAGAGGAATAGGTACAAGAAAGGGAGGCAGAGTAAGACAGAAGAGAGAAGTGTAGAAGGCAGGTAGGGTTAATAGTAAGGCAAGTAATGAGAGAAGTAAAAGACGTAAGAGAGTTAGACAGAAAGATAATTAAAGAAGTATGACTAGGAAGAGGAGAGAGTAAGTCTTAGTAGATAGAAGTAAGGAGATATAGCAGACAAGTTTAGAATAGGTAGAGAGTGCGAAGAAAGAGAGATGGATAAAAGAGAGAGGATACTAGTAAGTATAAAAGAGCCACAGTAGAAGACCAGGAGAGTAGTCAAAGAAGAGTATACTAAAGATGAAAGCCTAGAAGAATTTAAGGTAAAGAAGTAAGATAGTGACATAGTCTCAGGGAATAAGAATAGGAGACATCAAAGGAGTAATGAATATTAGCAAGAGTGTGAGAGGCTAAGGAATAGCAGCAGATAGAACAGAGGATAGAAAAAGAAGAGAGAAGGTCAAACTCCAGTAGAGAGGAATACACAAGCGTAAACTTGAGAAGGAATTGATTAAGTAGGCAAAAAGATAGTATGTATAAGAAAAAGATTAATGTCTCAAAGTGTAGAAGACGTTAGGAGAATAATCACAAAAGAAAGGAGAAGAAAGTATACATTTATAAGGGGGATAATGATTACGATTAATTTAGTATTAGGACAGAAGACAGAAAGAAGGGGGGGGCAGATGAAGAAGAAAAGAGAGAGGGAAGTATGAAGATTTTTAGTAGATAGAAGACTAAAGGTCGAAGAGAAGAGAGAAGAATTTAGAGAGAAAAAGTATGAGAACATAAAAAAAAAAGGTAGACAGCTAAAGAATTAATATTGGATAGAGTCATCAATGAGAGACAGATAATAAGAAGACACAGTAGTGAAAACAAGTAGGTAAGAGGAAAGCATTCTGACCTAGGAAAGGAATAAAGATTAGTAGGGGTAGAGAGAAGAGAGATTATAGGCAGGGAGCAGAAAGAAGGAGAGAAGCTCCATAACACCCAAGAGAGAAAGTTAAAAATAAGGAAAATAAGAGAGGTATAGAGTTTTAAGCAAAATCCAGAAGCTTCAAAAGAAGAGTCAAAGTATTAAAACAGAAGGGAAGAGAAGAAAAGTATTAAAGATGAGAGAATAGTTTGGTAGAGGCAGAAGAGGATAAAGATAGAAGAGAAGATAAGCAGAAAAGAAAGGTAGAATTGATTAGAGAGATTCGGTAAGAGGGAGATAGGAAGGATATAAATTTAATTAGCAAAAGAGAACAAACTAGAGGGACTGAATAGTGAGAAGAGTTAGAGAGAAGATGTAGCTAAGAAGATTACGTTGGGAAAGAAGTGAGGTGAGATATAGGGATAGGGACAGCAAGCAGTTAAGAAAGGAGTTAGATAAAGATAGACAAATAGAGAAAAAGAAAAAAAGGTATAGAAATAGGAGAGATGGAGACAGCATAGAAGAGAAGGGAATAAAGAGTAAAGTATAGAATACGATAAGAGTAATAGTTTTATTAGAGAAAGTTATAGAAGATAGGAGAAAGATAGACAGAAGTTGTCTAAAGGAAGAGTAGATAAGGAATAAAAGCCAGAGGGACAGAGGTACGAGATTAAGTCTAGAAGACCTAGGAGAGCAAGGAAGAAAAAGAAAGGAGAGGTACGAAAGACATAAGGAAATAATAAAAAAAATAAAATAGGAATAGACAGTAGAACAGTGATAGAAGGAACTTTTAGGCAAGAAGCAGCATAAGACAGACAAGAGACCAGTTAAGAGTAGGAAGGAGACATAAGAGAAAAAAGATGTGAGAGAGGTTGAGAGATAGAAGAAAGAAAGGTAAAAGGTTAGCAGATAGCAGTAATAAGGGTAAGAGAAGATTGAAAGCAGTAGATGAGTTATAAGGGATTTTTAGCTGATAGGAGAAAGAGTGAGTAGGAGAGTGAGATAAAGAATAAGAAGCAAGGAAAGAAAGTTAAAAGAAGGTATACAGAGTCAGGGAGTAAGTTAGTTGAAGACAAAGAATAGAGGTAGAAAATAAAAAAGAGAAAAAAGCAGAAGTCTAGCAGAGTAGGACTTATAGAGAAGACAAAGGGAATGTAGTTAAGAAAGAGAACAAGGAAGGATAAGAGCATATAAGAGGAAGAAGCTAGGATTAGAATTTTTAGGTATTAATGTAGTTAAGAAGGTTATAACAAAAGAGAGAGGAACTAGATAGAGGGGTTAATGGAGAGTAGCATTTAGAGAGATAAGAGAAGATAAAATAATAAAGGTACTTAAGAAGCCAAGAAAAGAAAAAAGAAGGAAGTAGTTATAGAGGAAGAGAAAGACAAAGAGAATAAAAGGGGGGGGGGGAAAACGCAAAGATAAAAAGAAGAGATTGAAGGCAAAAGAAAGAGGAGATTATACTATTAGGATGTGATTACTAATTAAAATGAGAATGAGAATAGTATGTAGTAGTATAGTATTAGAGAGATTTGAGTGACATAGAGAGTGACAAGCTATAGAAAAAGAAAGTAGAGAGTATAAGTAGACCGAAAATAGAAGTTAGTACTGAGTATTCAAAAAGGTGTCACAAGTGAGAAAGAGAGAGCTAATTTAACAGGTAACAGAAGTAAGAATTTTAAGAATTAAGAATAACAAAGTTTTAGAGAGTATAAGACAAAAAGACAGGAGGAAGGATGATTGAACAGTGTACAGGACTAAGCCGTAATATAAGAAGAATGAGCTAAGAGGAGTAGAAAGAAAACCTAAAATTATGGAGAAAATAAGATAGTAAGAAGCGCAGTAAGGTGATAACAGCAGACTAAGAAGAGAGAAGTAGATAAGTCAGAATAACAAAACCAAATAATAAGGGACAACGTAGAGAAGAAAGGGGCTTTAGTGAGAGACAGAGGGGACGGTGGTTATAGAGTATGGTTAATACACAGGAGAACTAAAAAAGAGAAGAGAAAGAGGTAAGAAGGGAGAAAGAGAGATAAACTACAAGAGAAACTGCGCAAGAGCAGTAGAGTTAAGGATAGGTAAGAAAACAACCAGTGACGCGAACAAGAAAACGAAGAAGAATTCTAGAGCAAGTTGAAATTTAGCAGGGACCAAGGTCAAGGTGTAGATAGACCAGATAGAGATTAGCAGAAGAATAGATAAATAGACTAAATAAGAGTTTAGATAATAAGGAGAGAATCTGGATTATTATAGGGCAGGAAGGAAACTAAAGCAGGAAGAAGAAGAAGAATAGAGAAAGTAAGGAAAATTATTAGATTGACAAAGTAGATGGGGAGTACTCAGGATAAGAGGAATGATCACTAGACAAAGAAGATAGAAATAATAGAGGAGAGATAATAGTAAGGACATGAGAAGTAAAGGATGTCAGGAGAAGTTAGAGACAGAAAGACAAAGGTATTACGGAGATAGGTGAAGGTTTAATATAAGGACTAAACAGTTGTTGTTTAAAGGACCTTAAGAAGTTCCAAGCGAAATTGATAAGTATCATGATGTGAATTATGCGTCAAAGGTGGAAATTGATTGTGCAAAAGTAAGGGGGAATTTAATGTCATACAAAATCGGATTTTGAAAAGTCATCTATATGCCATATACTCGAAAAAGATATGTATTTTAATCAAACGATTTCAGATATGGGAAAAAGGAGCTTTTTGCACATCAAGAAACCATCTCCATAATGTCACAAGCAAAAGAGGCTCAGATTAAGTTTTACAAAACTCGTGAAGACAAAGAACTTGATAAAGTCATTGCTTTAGAAAACAAAGTCAAGGTTTTGGATGATATTGTATATAAAACCGGTCAATCTGTTCAAAAATGAACATGCTTAATGTAATTGTAAAAAGAGTTTGACAAACCTGAGTTCCTATCGAAGAAAGCTCAAAGAGTGAATCTCTCGTTTGTTTGAATAGGTTGACTATAATGATAATCTTGCGTTAATGTTGCCCACTGTATCTGAGGAAACCAATTCGTCTTGACCTAAGAAGTCGAATTAACAAAATAAGCGATTAATCAGAGCCGTTTGATTATGACCGTTGAAATAATCTTTGATGATTTGTTCGTTCCACAACGGGAAAAGTCGCTTGATGATGAATAACACTATTTTCCAAGAACAGTTTCAAAGTATGAGTCATACATATTCTAATAAATGAATGTTCCAAAGAGTCTTTTCGTATAACAAACAATTTTGTTAAATAAAACAAATGGATTGAATCCATTCCTTGGGATCAAAAAGTGTAAAAGCTATAAGAACTTTTCATGATTAAAAAAGTTGTCTTGACACGATTTTTGATGGAGTGGAACGTTGCAAAACAAATCAATCGCCTTAAAAAGAACATATTTTTGGTAACATAGATCCTTTCATTCAAACACAATCGGAGGAAAAATTTTGCACCCAAATTAGTAAGAATCATGCGGACTTAGAAAATTTTCACTTGTGTTTAAACGAGGAAATGGTTGCTGATTTGAGATACTTTAATTCTCTTGAACATGAAGTAGACACTCTCAAATCTCAACTGGAAACTAAATAAACACAGTTTTTGAATGAAATCGACTGAGTTTCAAGGGAATATTACTATGATGATACATGAATGCAATACTTGATGTGTTACGCACTGATCTGGGATGAAGTTACTAATTTGCAATGTGATTACTTAGAAACTTTGGAAAAATGTGAACATCTTGAAAAGAGCTTTCAAAAGTAGAAACATTGTCAAAGACAAAGAGTTTGAAGCAACTTCAGAAACATGCGGATTAACCTTTATACTTGATTTTACAACAGTGCAAAGAAAAGATAAAAAATGACAAATCTTTTTCAAGAAAATAAGTCAAACGCTTTTCTCTGAAAGAACGTGAAACCAATATTTTGAAATTCAAGACTTGAAAGATCAAATTACAAGACAAAGAATGAATTGCAATAGTGAGTTGAAGAAACTCTAGAAAAGATGAAAGGAAATCTGTGGAAAATCTATAGTTTGAATAATCATCGGTCATTCGACAATTCGAATCTTTTAAAAGTCAAAGACAATCCCAAAAAAAATTTTTTGAGGTAAACAACTATTTTTTCAATTCTCTTGCAAAGACAGATTTCTCATGTCAAGTCAGTAGTTACCACACAAAATGTGTCCCATGATTTTTTTAAAAACCAGTCACTGCACATGAATTTGCCTCAGAATGTGTTGCTACTTTTCAAGAAAACAATGTGATGGCACCTGGAATGTATAAAGTTGGCATCACAAGCCTAATCGAACTAGAACACCTCGGCTGCATCAAGAAATTAGGAAACTAACAAACGCGTTGTCATTCTCTACAGGTGTAATTCTAATACTAGTGTTAGCAGAACAGATTTAGAGCGAATCAACTAGATAGATAGAGTCATGTCTTATCAATTAGTCAAGGGAAGAAGAACAAGAAGTTAGAAGAACAAAGTAGAATTTTAAGCTTTTTCTAATTTAAAAGTTGTAACTGCGTGTAATGACAGTTTGAATGCTAAGAACTCGAATGTTAACTTTGTCTGTGTTACTTGTGGAAAATGTGTGCTGAATGACAATCATGACTTGTGTGTTCTACATTATATTGATGGCGTGAATTCTAGGACTAGACAACCAATTGTTGTGCCTATTAGTACTAGAGAACCAAGCATAATGTGAACCTATCTGTTTGCAACATCCAGTAAGAAATACCTTGCAACAGACTCTACTTGTCATAGAAAATCTAGAAACTAACTAGGAAGTTATATGAGCAAGTTAGTAAGACATGCAAGTTGGTGGTATCCATAATATATACTCATTCACCAGGATACAATTAGAAAACTTGAGTCTCAAATAGAAATGTCAACCAAACCGTTAGTTATGCCTATAGGAAAATGCATCTAGAACACTAATATTTTTGGACATAAGACTCATAGGTGTAACCACTGTGTCCAATACTATAGTCTTCTAATTCTTTTACAGACTAGTAGTGATAATTCTATTCATCGCGACTCTGGGTGCTCAAAGAAAATGGACAGGTAAATCACAAACTTCCTAACTAATTTTGTGGAGAATATTTCTGGGACGGTGAAGTTTGGTAATGATTCAAATTGCACAATGCTTTGGTTATTGGAGATCTGGTTCAAGGAACTATTACTATCAAACGGGTTTATTAGTTTAAAAGGGGCTTAATCACAATTTATTTCTTACCGTTGGTCAATTCTGTGATGCGGATTTGGAAGTTGCTTTTCAGAAGTCTACCTGTTATATCCATGATTTGAAGGGAAATGATCTTCTCACAGGTTCTCGTGGCACAGATTTGTATTCCATTACTCTGCAAGACTCAACAACTCTCAATCCAATTTGCTTAATGGCTAAAGCAACATCATCTCAAGCATGGTTATGTCATCGTCGTCTATCTCATCTAAATTAAAATTCGTCAAAGATCATCTGTGTTCTTCTTGTGAGTTGGGGAAAGCAAAAAGAAAGTCTTTTCACACTAAAAAGACGGTTACAACTTCTACACATGGACTTATGTGGTCTAATGCGGGTAGAAAGCAATAATGGAAAGAAAAATTTCTGGGAACGGTGAAGTTTGGAAATGATCAAATTGCACCAATTCTTGGCTATGGAGATCTGGTTCAAGGAACGATTACTATCAAAAGGGTTTATTACGTCGAAGGGCTTAATCACAATTTATTCTCCGTTGGTCAATTCTGTGATGCGGATTTGGAAGTTGCTTTTCGGAAGTCTACATGTTATATCCGTGATTTGAAGGGAAATGATCTTCTCACAGGTTCTCGTGGCACAGATTTGTATTCCATTTCTCTGCAAGACTCAACAACTCCCAATCCAATTTGCTTAATGGCTAAAGCAACATCGTCTCAAGCATGGTTATGGCATCGTCGTCTATCTCATTTAAACTTCGACACCATCAACTTGCTTTCAAAGAATAATATTGTGAATGGCCTTCCAAAGCTGAAATTCGTCAAAGATCATCTGTGTTCTTCTTGTGAGCTGGGGAAAGCAAAAAGAAAGTCTTTTCACACTAAGACTACCCCGAGCTCAAAAAGACGGTTACAACTTCTACACATGGACTTATGTGGTCCAATGCGGGTAGAAAGCATTAATGGAAAGAAATATGTTCTCGTAATTGTTGATGACTACTCCCGATATACTTGGACTCACTTCTTGAGGTCCAAAGACGAAACACCTGGAGTTCTCATTGATTTCCTCACACTTGTCCAAAGAGGACTTCATGCTCAAGTTACAACAGTTCGAACTGACAAAGGCACGGAATTTCTTAATAAAACTCTTCATGCATACTTTGCAAAAGAGGGAATAAGACACGAAACGTCAACTGCTCGAACACCTGAACAAAACGGCGTTGTCGAAAGACGGAACCGTACTCTTGTTGAGGCTGCTCGAACAATGCTAAGCGCCGCTAAAGTTCCTTTGTTCTTCTGGGCTGAAGCAATTGCAACAGCATGTTTTACTCAAAACCGTTCACTTGTAATTCCTCGACATGAGAAAACACCTTACCATATCATCAATGCCCGGAAACCGTCAGTTAAGTTCTTTCACATCTTTGGTTCTCTTTGCTACATCGTCAGAGATGGTGAAAATCTTGATAAAATGAAGGAAAAAGGTGATGCGTGTATTTTTGTTGGGTATTCTACCAAGTCAAAGGCTTACAGGGTATTTAACAAGAGAACAAGAATAATAATTGAAACAATTCATGTTAACTTTGACAAATTGCCTCAAATGGCGTCAGATCACGTCAGTTCTGACCCTGGTCCACAATGTTCGACAACGGTACTTGAACAAGACAGTTTAAGTCCCGGTCCACAAAGTCAAGAAAATGTTCCTCAAGTTGCTGAGACAGTAACAACGTCAAATGAGCTGGAATTGCTATATAGTCTGATGTTTAGTGAATTACTCAATGGAACTTCTCCTGTTGTGTCAAAGTCTTTCGCTGTACATGCTGCTGATAATCCTGATAAACGTCAACAACATAACACAACTCACACTTCTACAACAACCAATGTTGCAGATCCACCTCCATTGAACATTCAATCAACACATCAAACTCCAACTCAAGTACCAACTGTCACTGCACCTGAGAACATTATTCAAGCAGAAACCAATACAGAAAATGCACAATTTGACGACGATGAATTTATCAACATCTTTAGTACACCGGTACAAGAACGAGGGGAGACATCGTCTCGTCATGTTGATTCGTCAAACATGCATACTTTCTATCAACACCATCCTTCTGCACAACGTTGGACAAAAGATCATCCATTAGAACAAGTCATTGGAAATCCTTCTCAATCAATTAGAACAAGACGTCAGCTAGAAACAGATGGCGAGATGTGTATGTTCCTCCGCCCCCTACTACCTCTATCTCACGCTCCCCGCCCCTCCCCCCCCCCCCGCCCCGCTGCCCCCCCCCCCCCCACCCCTCCAACGGCACATACCGTGAGTCGAACCGAACCAAAGAACATCAAATAAGCCATGGCTGATTCTGCATGGATTGAATCAATGCAGGAAAAACTTCATCAGTTTGATCAATTAGAAGTATGGGAATTAGTCGATAGACCACTTTGCAAAAATGTCATTAACTTAAAGCGGCTTTGAAAAAACAAACGTGATGAGGAAAATACTGTTATTCGCAACAAATCTCGTCTTGTAGCTAAGGGATATGCTCAAAAGGAAGGAATTGATTTCGAAGAGTCATTTGCACCAGTTGCTCGGTTGGAGGTCGTCCGGTTGTTCATTGCGTACGCTGCACACAAATCATTTACCGTATACCAGATGGACGTCAAAACAACATTTCTTTACGAACCTCTAAAGGAAGAAGTGTACGTAAACCAACTAGATGGATTTGTTGACCCATATTATCCTGACCAAGTTTACCGTCTAAAGAAAGCATTATATGGTCTTAAACAAGCACCAAAAGCGTGGTATGATGAACTCTCCAATTTCCTGGTATCCAAAAGATTCTTAAAAGGTTCTATTGATCCAAATCTGTTCATAACTAAACATGGGGAAGACATATTGCTTGTGTAAATTTACGTTGATAACATTATTTTTGGTTCTACGAACCCAAAACTTATAAAACGATTTGAAAAACTAATGCACAACAAGTTTGATATATCTATGATGGGGGAGCTGAAATTCTTTTTAGGAATTCAGATCCACCAATCCCCTCGTGGTATCTTTATAAACCAAGCTAAGTATGCTCAAGAGATACTTAAAAAGCATGGTATGACCTCATGTGATAGCATTGGTACACCAATTGCTACAAAACACCTTGATGCTGACTTGAGTGGTACTCCGTTCGACCAAACGGAATATTGTAGTATGGTTGGAGCACTCATGTACCTAACAACAAGTAGACCAGATATCGTACATGCAACATGTTATTGTGCTTGCTATCAAGCGAAACCGATAGAGAAACATCTCATCGTGGTTAAGCGGATCTTTTGGTACCTTTAAGACTCCATTAACATGGGTCTTTGGTATCAGAAGGACACCGGTTTTGAACTAACTGCTTTTTTAGATTTGGATCACGCGGGTTGTCTCGATTCATGTAAGAGTACATATGGTGGCATACAATTTCTAGGTGGTGATAAGTTAGTCAGCTGGTCATCTAAAAAGCAGGACTGTACCTCAATGTCTTCAGCAAAAGCCGAGTATGTGTCTTTATCTGCGTGCTGCGTCATAAGTTCTATGGTTGAGAACCTCATCTCACAGATTATGGCTTCCACTTATGATAAAATATCCTATGTAATTGTGGACTCAAGCAGCCATAGCCATCTCGTGCAATCCATCCAACATTCCCGTACCAACAACATCATTCAGATATCACTTCATAAAAGGAACTGGTTGAAAAAGGGTATTGTTGAAATTATCTTTGTTGGAACTCGACGAATATTTCAATGGAGAAAATCAAGTTGTTTTAAAGTCTTCCGTTGTCACTACTACTGATGCATCAAATAAACGTGAACAACAACATGATTCAACTTTATCCACTTCAACTCTAGCTACAACTGTCACTGCTAATGTAAACTTCAATTTGTAAATAATTTTTATTCTCTCTTTATTTTTGATTTAAAACAAATTTTGAAAAAGAAAATACAAAACTATAAAACCAAAAAAATAGAAAAATATAAAACCTAGAAAAACAAAATATAAAATCAAATTTTTTTTCAAAAATACCAAAAAGAATCTTCTCGACATGTCTCTTGGAATCGATAACATTTACGTACCTAGAAATGTTGATTAACATCGACACGGGCGTGTAAATGAAGTTCGAGCAAGAGTTTCAAATGCTTTCAAAACATGTCATTTCTAAATTTTTCTCTATGACTTATGTACATTTCAGTGCATAACTCGGTCCCGAATGTAATAGGGAAGTGTACGCTTCAGTGCGCTTACTCTAAAAATAGAAGAGAAGTCTTCTATCATGTGTTTTTAAAATCGTTGAACACAATTTTTCAAAAAGAACTTTCAATGTCAAAATTGTCTACAATATAATTTGTGGTATTTTTCCATAAAAAGTGGTATTTGTTAAAATTGTGTGTTCAACACTCCCTTCCTCGAATAATTTTCAAAGAATTGTAGTACGTAGAATGTCATTTTATGTGAATCAATTTCTGAGGGGGAGCTTTTTAAAACCAAAGCCTTTTAATGTGTTGGGTACATTTCATAAATGTCAATTTTATGTATCCAAACACATTTTGTGAAATTAAAATGTGGAAACCTATAATGTCAATTAATAATATACATTGTTCACTAAGGCATCTCACTCCGTCTTCAACATTTTGTGGTGTCATATCAATTTTTCATTCCAATGTCAAGTTTTAATAAATATTGGTATCCCACATATACTGTTGAAGGGGAGCAATCTGAAAAATGAATTCATGCAATATCGTGGTATAATTTTTCTCCCCATGGAATTTTTCATGTCAAATTTTAATCAATTGGTATTTCAAATACTAAGTGTTTTATTATTTAAAATAAGGGGAGAAAATGTGATTAAAATATGTTATAGACGAATGTGATCTTTAAGACTCTAAGTGCAACTCTTTCCTTCATGTGCTAAACAATTTCGAATCTCGGAGCACATGTGTAGGGGGAGTATTTGAAAATAACAATGTCAGAAAATGGTTTTATGGTTCGATCTCATACCCAACAACCTATTAATTTCACGACGATTCTGAAGTCATAAGGTGGTTAGGTTAGGTATAAGTCCTACGATCCAACCAGAACCGGAGGGATCTACCCAAGGACACTCCATAGTTAGAAATAGCAGTCCTTAGGTATGATTGGAGAAGAATGTGTATAAGGGAAAAATGCCGACTAAGATTGAGCTAACACTGGAACAATCACAACAAGGTGTTAGTAATGACATCTTGGTAAGCATTGAAGGGGTTGAAGAATGAAAAAGAAATGTATGGATAAAGGGTGAAAAGAAAGAAGCCCTCCAAACAACTTAGGCAGAAACCGGGTCACAATATAAATAAAATCTCTATCAAATCACAATGAAGATTGTTGAAATGAATAAAGTCGTCAGTGGACCCAGTGAATGCAATGCACAACCCTTCCCCTGCCATCGAGTTTGCTCTCAAGAGAAACTTGTCTCATTGTCACAGAGATTACCACACTTTATCCTATTAACATCTCACTCTGAATGATTGTTAATATTGAATAGGTGGCATTCTGCTCCAGCCACCGATTACTAAAAAACAAAAAGTGCACAAACGAGTCTAGAGACCAGAAGAGATCAAAGAATAAATCTCATAGGACACAATGTCAAAATAACGCTTGTTGAACACATAAAGCTCACAAGTTGTAACAAAGAGTCCTACGCATTATCCTTGTGATCTTGCTAGAACATCCGATTGATACTTAAGTATTCACAATGAAGATGGAAATCCTGCTTGAGCCAACATCAAAAAGCTCTTGGTAGGTGACTTCAAGATTCTATAGAGATTGTTAATATTGAATAGGTGGCAGTCTGCTCCAGCCTCCGATTACTAAAACCAAAAGTGCACAAATCGAGTCTAGAGCCAAGAAGAGATCAAATTATAAATCTCATTAGGACACAATGTCAAAATACACTTGTTGAACACCATAAAGTTCACAAGTTGTAACAAAGAGTCCTACGCATTATCCTTGAGATCTTGCCAGAACATCCGAGTGATACTTAAGTATTCACAGTGAAGATGGAAATCCTGCTTGAGCCAACATCAAACAAGCTCTTGGTAGGTGACTTGCAAGATTCTATATGAATCAAGCTTGTGATAACTGGATATCAATTTTGGTCCAGTAAATGAATTGACGACTTAATCAGAAAGATAGTAACTATCTGATTCACTCTTACCGTGTTGTCTGCTTTGAGACGTTCCGGTAATGAGAACTAGCAAGCATGGTGAATCTAATACATCTGTGTTAGAAGATCCTACGCTTTGAGCTGGAAACCCTGTCAAGGAGATTCTTTGAATCTACCTGATCACAGGTATAGTATTTATACTATAAAACGGGAAACCGGAGGTTAATGCAACCGAACTCAAGATGAATGACAAAGCCATATTCATCTTTTATTGCTAACTGTCTTATTTCAGGTTTAGACGACGGTGTTGCAGCCTCATTCCAGCGAAGTCGGATTCATAAACCACATGCTCATACTCAAGCTTTCAAAGTCAATCATTCAACGTCAAGATCGTTAACTCTAAACTTCCCACCATCAAAGAGCCTAATAATCAAATAAAGAATCATCAATTGGGGAAGATTGTTAGACTTATAATCATATATGTCAAACAAGAATGTTATCGGTGGTACGGAGGAGTTTGAAGAAAGAGACCTCAACATTGGGGGAGATTGTTAGCCTTAATTATATTAAGTCAAACAAGAATGTTATCGGTCTTATAAAGTCAAATTGGGTCTTGTAAAGTAATAGGCTAGTCGGGTTCAACGGGCTTGGATTGTAATCTAATATTATCCGTGTTTCGGGCTCAAAGCCCAAGATATGCCAAGCCCGACCCAAGTAGAAAAGCCCATACGCCTACATGTTGGATAGGGGTATAAAGGAAACCCTCTCCATACATGGAGAGGGTGTTGGTTGCATTTGTTCACTTGTAACTCACCATTTCTCTCTCTAATCTAACATTCCAAGTTCTTTTCATCCTCTTTTCTTACTTCTTCATTTTCGGCTCACATAAGGGCTTATTTGGGTTTGCTTATTGTTGTGTTTGGATTATATTTAGGGATAACACTTTGCAACACAACCCGCGCCTTCTTTATCTATGAGTGTACGTGTCAGTGCGCTTATGTGTCAAAATAAGAGAAATCTTATTTTTCATAGTGTTGATTTTTCAAAAATAAAATAATCATCTCAGTAATTCATCAGGAAATGGTTTTTCAAGGCATTTGACCACTCAAATAACGACTACAGCTCTTTATATAGAAAACGAGTCATTGTTTAAGGGGAAGAAAATGTCAAATTGCTTCTTCAAAAAGTCATCAAGGATTAAATGGTAAAAGGTTTTAAACAAAAATAGGTTAACAATTAAAGGGGAGTTAATTAAGTTTAACTTATTTATGCCTTAGATGTTACGTGTTTATGATTTTAGGGAGTAAATAGCAAAAATAAGTAGCTAAGGATCATAGTGTAAACTTTAGGGACTAATTGTGCCTTTAGTGAAACTAGTTATGCCTTAAGAAAAGTTACTATGAAAAATAGAAAGGAATTAAGAGCTTAGGGGGCATTTATGCCAAACTCACAAAGTCTTAACATAAAACACCCCATTTCCCTCTCTCTCGTCACTGTTAGCACACACACACTTAAAAATATTTTTTCCCTCCTCATCCCAAAATTGTCATAATCGAGAACTCGAGATTCAAACCATATCAAGACTAGAGGTAAACTACAAACATGTTCCTTATCATCTAAACAACTTATCTACAAAAGGAATTAGGTTGTAACTCGATTGTTTGCTCGAAATCCTTAGAATTTGGCTTAGGGTTAGTGAAAATCAAATGTTGTCCAAATCCAAAATTAGTTGAGGGGTTTTGATGTCTAAGGTGTGTAGTTTGCTCGACTATAACAGTTTTGAATAAAGTTATCACATGGTTTCGATTTGCCTGTTTCTTGGTGCGAAAAATTAGGTGTTTGGAAATTACTTGATAATTATGATGGGTTTATGCTTTATAAGTGCTTTTATGTTATGTGAATGCATTTGAGTGAGAAAATCCAATGCTTGTTTGTAAAGTTTATGTGTTTGAGAAAAACGAGTGACGAGTTACTCGTTTTAATCTTTATATGAATATTTTGTGGACGATTCATGTTATAAATGCTAAAAGATGTTCATATATGCTTGGTTCACATGTATATGTTGTATAAGTGCCAAAAATTAGAAGTTTATAAAACTTAAAATTTATAGACGGCGTTTTGTACGTTCTGTCTATAGACGACGATTTATACACGGGCCAATAGACGGCGATTTATACATCAAAATCTAGACTGCGATTTATACATCAATCTCTAAACGGCGATTTATACACTAATTGTTAGACGGTAATTTATACACATGACCAATAGACGACGATTTATACACTAAATGTTAGACGACAATTTATACACATGACCAATAGACGGCGATTTATACCTATGACCATAGACAGCGATTTTTATATGGTTCTAGACGGTGATTTATACATAAGTTATAAAATTAATTTTTTCCTAAATGTTTTAACTTGATAACACATTTTTAGGTTAAGTCTTTCTTATGTCATATGTAAGTTGCTAAATTGATCATGTTTGACAAATTGTTAGCTAGATGACCTTTATGTTGACCTTTCAATTTTATGTCATTGGTCCTACAATTTGATTGAATGCCTGATAATATGTGATTAAGCCTGCCTAGTTAATGTCTATAAATTGTCTTGCATATGAACTGTATTGGAACATTCTTAGCAGAAACATGAATCCTATTGCAACTCAACAAGCTGCTCTCGATAATGCTTTGGTCCCACCTGAGAAGAGACTAAAGATTGAAAGATGCAATTCTAGAATTGCGTTCAGCAAGCCACAAAGAGAAGAAACATATCAAGTCACTTTGGAAGCTCTCAAACTATCTTCATGCTATCCTGTGTTCCTGATCACTACTGAAGTCCCTGAAATCTACATGCATCAATTTTGGAACACCGTCACAAAGATCAGAGATACAGATGCATACAACTTCAGGCTGGAAAAGAAGAAGTTTCGAGTTGATATGGAAGTCTTTCGTGAAATTATTCAGATATGTCCCAGAATTCTTAACCAAGACTTTATTGCACCACCTTCAGAAGAAGAATTGGTTACATTCATTCAGGAACTTGGCTATTCTGGCAAGTGTAATATGCTATCTGCAATTTATACTGATCAAATGCACCAGCCTTGGAGAACATTTGTTGCAATCATCAATAGGTGCATTTCTAGGAAAACAACAGGACTTGATAGACTTAGGGAATCACAAGCTAAAATATTGTGGGGTATGTACAATAAGAAGAATGTTGACTATGTTGCTCTGCTCTGGGAAGACTTCATGCATCAAGCTAACAACAGAGAAATTAGTTCAGCAAGGAAAGAGTACATGCCCTACCCAAGATTTACCAAAGTTATCATCAACCACTTTATTTCTAAGGATAAGACAATCTCTATGAGGAACAAGATCAATCTTCACATAATTCGTGATGACTCACTGCTCTGTACATTGAAATTTGTCTCTATGACACAAGATTATCAGCAGTATGGAGCCCTGATTCCTGATGACATGAAAAATCAAGACATCAAAGATTCTAATGCTTACAATACTTATTACGACTTTGCTACTGGAAAAGTTCCTCCCAGGAAAGCAAGGAAGTATAAGAAAGTTGCCTCACCTTCAAGAAAAGTGTCTCCTGTCAAAGAAGCAGAACCTGTCAAGAAGCCTAAAAGAGTTAAGAGACCTGCCAAGAAGTCTACTACTGCGCCAACAACAGGTGTTGTCATCAGAGATACTCCAGGTATGTCTATATCAAAGAAGAAAGCACCTGCTAAGGTTGATAGAAGTAAAGGTATATAAATACTTTCTGATGTAGCTCTATCGGAAACAGTTCAACTCAAGGAGGCTACAAAGAGAAGCATGAAAGACTTTCATATCTCTCAAGCAAGTAGATCAGGTGATGGAACTGATTTTGAATCAGGGGTTCCTGATGAGCAACAACGCAAGACATCTGGTACAGATGAATGAACTGGTACTAAACTAGGGGTTCCCGATGTACTTGAATATCAATCTGAGAGTGATGATGAATCATGGGGTGACAGTGAAGATGATAATGATGATCTCAATGACGATGACGATGATGATGACAATATTAATGATGATGACAGTAAAAATGAATCCTTTACACTAAAAGATTATGACGAAGAAGAACATGATGAAGAGTATGAATCTGATGATGATAATGAAAATGTGTTTGAAGAAGAGGATGATGATCTGTATAAGGATGTGGACGTGAGATCGTTAGGAGCAGAACAAGAAAAACAAAGGAAAGGTGATGAAGAGATGACTGATGCTGATCAGAATGTTTCTTAAGAAAAGTCATATGAGCATGTCGTCGAAGATGCACATGTGACACTCACTTCTTCACAGAAGACTGAAAGTTCAAAACAAAGCTCTTTTGTTTCATCTGACTTCGCTAGTAAATTTCTCATTTTGGATAACGTTCCACCAGTGGTTGATGAAGTTGCTTCTATTATGAATGTCAAGAATCGTCAGGGAGAATCAAGCACTCAAGCACCATCTCTTTTCACTGTGCCTCAGACGGCTATCTCATAAACTGCTACTGCACATACTACAACCGTTCCTCTAACTATATCTATGATCACTCCTCTTCCACAACTGATGACATTCCAACTACAACCTCAATTCCTGCACTTCCTGATTTTTCTTCCCTGTTTGGATTCGATCAAAGAGTCTCCACCTTGGAAACGGGGCTATCTCAACTCAAACAAGCTGACCATTCTGCACAACTCCTCGAATCTGTCAAATATCAACTTACAACAATGGTGGATGACCTTCTGAGTACAAGAATTGGATATGCTACTAGAACAGCTCTCCAGTCATACACTAAGTAATTTGAAAAGAAATCTCAAGAAGAGAGGAAGTTATACGTAGATGTTGTTGAGAAATCAGTAAAAGACATCATAAAGGATGAAGTCAAAAGTCTACTTCCTCAGATTCTACCTAAGGAAGTATCAGACTTCGCCACTCCTATGATCCAGAGTACTATCACTGAATCACTTGAGAATGCCGTCTTGGCTAAATCTTCTTCTCAACCTTAATCAACATACGAGACTTGGTATGTGTTTAATTACACATACCTTTGACCAGTAAAAACGGACTTAAATGACAAAAAACGTACCAAAAATACATTGTATTTGTATGTTTTGCATTTGTATTATGCAGGTAACGGATATCCAAGAAAAAGACAAAATTGAAGTCAAAACGACAAAACCGAGCACGAGAACGGAAAGACTGTGAGAAGTCAAAAAGACATAATCAAAGTCAACAAAAAGTCAAAGTCATAGTAAGACAAAGTCAAAGTCAACAAAAGTCAAAAAGTCAAAGTCAACCCCGAGATGAGGCATTGGAAAGAGCATC
>BQNB010079574.1:10554-30201 GCA_026074375.1 Tanacetum coccineum | reverse complement strand
CTATATACTAAAACTATTCTTACTACATATATAATTAATTAGTTCTGTTCCTAACTTATATATCATATGCATGTACCCCTAAATAATAGAACTTTTATTTCCATTACCATGTAGCTAACTTTATATTGTGAAAAATTACGTGTATTACCAGCTGTCCTTAATATATACATAACTAGATGAACGGTCAAACCATACATAACCAGGTCACCTCATGCACTATTTTTCTATAGGAAAAAAATGTGATTTTGATGTAACACCATATAACATTGAGATAATTTATTCATAACATGACATGTCAAATAATAGAAAAGCTTTAATGCTGTCGAATTTTTTACCACAGAAAATGCAGAACACGCGAGACTAAAACCAGGAAAGAAGAATCGAGCATTGTCAGACAATATATGAAGATAACTTCATTAGCTTCGGTTAAACTGACCAATTATATAACATACCCTTGAAATATTAGTCACCAGTAGGAGGACTAAATATCATTGGAGAAACAATATTGGCAAAGGAACATAGGCTGTTCATACATCCTTGAGCCTTCCCCTGTAAAGATTAAAAAAAACCTTCGAAAAAATTATACAAAAATCATTGATTTTCTAGGTTCTGTTATTTTAGTGCGATTACAAACTAATATGTCGTGGATTACCTGCTGAGTTGGACCAACTTGTTTGGATACAATGCTACGTAACCGAAATGTGTCAACTTCTTTAATCATAAGCTAAATATAAATCTTTAGTAACAGAATAAAAATAGCGGACACAAAAATCTTACACTTGGTCCTGCAAAAATAGCGAGAATCTGAAACATTGTTGCAAAATACACAACCTGTTTGATACAAATTCCATTAGCAAAACCGAAACTAACACCCGAGAGTATATAAATGAAAAAATAATTCTATTAAGATAGTTGGTTACAAATAGCAAAATTCGTACCCAGGATGACCAAGCTACATTGTGCAGAAAATTCTCTGCATTTCAAACACAATATATCAGGAAGAGTATGTAATCGAAAGTAAAATTTAAAAAAAGTTGAATAAGTTTTCATGAGTATGCTTTTGCGATAGGAAATCTACTCACATGTACACAATTAAAAATTAGCCTAATATCGCATGATTATTAGCTCATTATATTGGTTATGAGCTTCATGACGTGGTTAACTTGGTGAATATTTATTCATAAATGTTCAAAATGCTTACCACCCATTGGTGACAGTGCTAAAGGCCATACTCCTTTGTAGCCACGCATCTTTAGAGACGTTTTATAAACTTGTGAACCACTTCAACTTTCGTCTCTTAGCCATACAATGGAGACAACTGAAACAACCACCTGAATTTAGTAGTATAAAATTTCATCATCTGTCTTGTAACATCTAATAAACATTTCATCAAATACTTGGTACACATAGAATCCAATCGATCAATGTGTTACAAATCCAATAAACAGCTTCACCACAAATCAAACATATAAGCATTTCAATCAACAAATAAACCATTGAGACAGTTACCTTTTTCTGGAAGGCTTGAACTCAACCACGTTGAATATGGCTGCAATAATAAATAATCAAAGTCCAAAAACGATTTTTAAGAAATAATGAAAATATAACTTAGTCAAAAGTCTCATAAATAAGTGTTTCTCCGGATGTTATATTTATATCTATACTATTATATGAAACATTTAAGTTGTGGGGTCATAAAAAATTAAGATAAGGAGGTGCAATCTTGACCAGCATCTCATTTTAAAGGAATACATCATAAAGTGACATGTGTCACTTCTTAATTAAAAAATCACCCTTATTTTAAAATTGAAATATTTTTTTATCTATAATCTATACTATTATATAAAGCATTTAAGTTGTGGGGTCTATAAAAAATTAAGATAAGGAGGTGCAATCTTGACCATCATCTCATTTTAAAGGAATACATCATAAAGTGACATGTGTCACCTCTTAATTAAAAAATCACTCTTATTTTAAAATTGAAATATTTTTTTATCTATTAATTTTTTTTATGATATAATTTCACCATATTTTTTAAAAATTTGTTCTCTATAATTCAACATCCATTTTGATATATTTTTATATATTTTTAGATTTTTATATTTTTAGTGGGTTTATTTTATTTTGATTAAATATTTTTACAATTTTAGCCCTTAATTTGAATACAAACTTGTTTTGTAAAAATTATATACATTTGAAGAGAGTGTTTAATTGGTAAGAGACCGTGAGAGTCTTTTTAATGCGAGTATGGTGATGTTAATATGGTGTTGCGAGAAAGCTACGGGAAACCCAAACAAACACATACAACGAGTCTCTTCTATCTACATGCGACAGAATATTTGTAGATGTCAATATGATGTATGCGATGGAAGAGCTAACGGCAAACCCCTCAAACACAAACATATACAACGGTGACTATCTATACATTTCGATAATGTTGTAGAAACGAAATTTTACTTAGGGTCGGGCAGAAAATTGCTGGGAATGAGTTAGGTAAAAACAAAATTTATCAACCGCTCAATGCGCAGGGTATCCAAAACTAGTGATTTATAAATACACATACTCCATCTCTCTCACACTTCCGACAAATCTGTAGAAACAATACAGAAAGAACCCCCGAGGACCATTGAATATCTGACACAAATCATACTGATAAAAAAAACAAAAAATATAGCACTACTCCGATAAGATTACCTTAGCTTTGAAAATAGAACACGAAATAATTCTCTTGATTACTACCCGCCTAATTATAATTAATTATGCACTTCAGAGGTATTTTTTTAAACATGAATAGCTTTGGTTCAACGCGTCTTTTGAACAAGATATTTGAGTCTGCCCACCGAAGAAATTTATTTTTCAATGATATTTGTTCCGAATATGCAGGTGCTTCTTTTGAAAGCTTGGACTATTTCATAAGCTTGTTTAATGCATACCAAAAATAAATTTATACTTTTAAATTGTAAAGGCGAAATGACTATTTTAGACATTCTAGAATATCAGTATTTTATTTTTAAAGTTATTAGAGTCCTTTCTCGAACTCTTCTTTACAAGATTATGAGACTTAACGGACCGAAGTACTACCGCTAAACTCTAGCCTTCCCATCTGCAAATCTTTCTGATTTAATTTTAAATCAAGTTTACTAAAAATTAAACTCTACTCCCTATATGAAACTTCATAATACTTTTTGTGGAGTGTAGTCTTAATTGTTTTGTCTGTCACAATTTACAGAACTCATTCCATAAATGGATTCATTTATGGCTTTTAAATGTTGACCAAAATTTAACAATTTAACCTTATATAAGAATTTATTGCTTCCAATTTTAAATAAAAGAAATGTCAACACTGAAAATCAATTTATGCTTGATAGACAGATACTTCATTCGAGTCCCTATAGAAGAGCAACAATAGTATGAAGAAAAAGATTAAGGTTAACATGGACATGAAAAAATAAAAACCACCATAATGATGAAACCGAATACGTATAAAGTAAAAGTAACCTAGATGATTTAGGAAACTTACACCTTCAGCAGCGGATGGAGATGAAAACATAATCAAGCATGCCTGGGATCAAATGCCCTTATTATCTCTTTGTATAGAGGAATCATCCATTCTTCATATTTACCCTACAAAAAGAATGACACGAACATAATTAATTTATAAAATAGATCAACAAATTTTATGTTCAATACAATTCTTTAAATCATAATTATTAAAATAATAATAAACAATTCACAAAGAAATGTAATGTGCGCTATATGTACATCATTTCAAAATTATTTGAAGAATATGAAGATAAGATGATGACTGGCGGCACTAACGGTTCTTTTTCATGAAAATATTTTGATTTTTTTTCTGTTTCAATGAATCGTATAAGCTTACGAGGTTTCTATCTTGGTGAAAGGATAGACAAGCCGAATTTTTGATGAGGCTTTCACTAACTTTCGAGGTTACAAACTGGTGATAGGTCTGAAAACAATACGGTTGTAAGACTTTGGACTAATTACTACTAGCACAAAAGATAATGTTAATTTTAAATTGGTGTAGCTAAAATGACTATTTTAGAACCACTCTTAAAATTCAGGAAACTTTGTTAAGAGGTATTGAGCTCTCTTTCTTTCAAGTGTTGTATATTGGAATATATAGATATAGATAGATATATAGATAGATAGATAGTAATGTTGGGGTCGTCCATATTTACCTGTAATAAATTTTCTAGGAAAAAAAACTGTCAAATAGCTTAATACGCCGTATTCAGTTAACTGAATACGAGCCGTATGATGTAGAGTCTGAACTACGCTGTGTTGGTTTGAAAAAAGCTTTATACGCCGTCTCCAATACAAGATGAATACAACGTATTGAGTATCGACTCCATAACAATTATAGAAGACTGTAATACTGCAGAAAACACAACAATATGCAAAAATAAACCAATGAGCAGTAAAATTAAACTACGACAATAAGTGCAAATTAAATCTAAGCTAAATACTAAATCTAAACTAAAATACACTAATAAATAAGAATTAAACAACTTCACAACTGTCACATCGGACGACACGAGTCTAAGGCGCCAAAAAACTTGAGTAGTCATTGTGAGTAGTATTTTTAGAACAAGTTTTACTATTATATATTTATGTCGACTACACCTAAAAAACAACAACTTTCACGGCAGTGGTAAACCCAATCAGTATGTCTAGCTTCGTGGTAAGTAAGCAGAGTGTCGATCACTAAGAGCGAGAGCGTTAATTCTAATTCTATCAATTATTTAGTTATCTATGTTAGTATAAATTAATAATAATTCATGCAAAGCCTACGTTACAACCTATAACAGAATGATCTAAAAAGAGGGTTTTCCTACAAGCCTGAGAACTGTGCACAGTCTGTTGGGGTATCTAACCTATGGTTTTTGATGACAACTAAAGCAATAAACACACACCCAGAAATGAATAAACGATAGAGGTAGGGTCAAGAACTAATTAAGGATCTAAACATACATCACTCATGGCAAAATCTGTATAAACAACTGTATTATTCTATTAGTGCAATGATTGACTTATCCCGAAGGGCATATCATTCTTAGATTTAGACGGTACTTATTTCTAAAAACCTAGACACGCTAATTCCTGTCACAATTAAGTACGCAATCCGCATAAAGCAAACATTTGTATTGACATATAGATCTATCATAGGAGATTCACTAATGATGTTCTTACTAAACTCAAGCTCAAGGAGACTTTTATCCACTTACTCCTTAAACGACTCTTTATATACTAGTAGTTCCACTGTCCGAGAGCCTTACCAATGGAATAACAACGTACGTCGTGTTGCAACCCACTATGTCACAAGCATCGTCACCAACTAAGCTTCTACTAAACTAACGATAAAGATAGTTTAATTATTAGTGATCCTATTAATCTAATATATAAATCGCAATATGAGAGAGCTATCCCAGACTTCTTAGCCTATCCTAAACAACATAGACCGCGAAGTCTGCAATGCGCATTAAAATATGTAGGACTAGACCTTCTAGTTGAATGATAGCTCACATTACTTTAAGCACGTAAACAAGTATAAAATCTATAATCACACAAAAGACGAACAATCAACGATAAAAATTAAGCAATCGATATAAACAAAAACAAAGATTAAACTTCATAAACAGGGGTTGATAACTTTTGTAAGGCCAATACACACGGATTCATATATGAACGATTAAATAAAGAAATCTTAAACCCAAACACGGTATTGGGTTGGCAAAGATTATACAAGAGATTTCCCTATTATCTTGAGGCTCTTTGTCTGACCTACTATGCACCTTTATTCGCCTTGTTCGACTTGGTGGTTTAGTGTTTCTACAGCACGCCTAAAACTGAGTTTAAGTCTTTCTATTTTAGAGTCCCGGAAACAGTCAAACTCGTTATCAGACGACGTGGGATATGGCGTATTGGGGATTTCTTGGAGTAAGGACCATGTTTGATATCTTTTAGAATCTTCTAGTGTTTAATAAACCTTGGATACGACGTATAGAGGCTTCCTGGATATGGTGTATAGGATCTTCAATCCTTCGTGGTTATCTGTGAAGTATAGGGCAACGGAATAGTACAGCCGTACTCTTCTTGCGAAGCACTACATCGTATTAGAGTTAAACCATGTTGGTTTCTCTTCGTTCGACCAAAGTAAATAATATGGCAGTACACACGTTGATGTGGATACGATATATTCTTCAAAGTAAGGCATTATCAGGACTTCAATTCGTCACATCTACTCTGATACCGTCCGTATAAGGTCTATGACAATAATACGGCTTATGGCTGTCAGATCAGTAGACTTTCATGAACTCTTTGTTTTATGCTCTAAAATGCTTGCCTTTTAGCTAATTCTCACCACAGTACTCCATAATTACTAGCAATTCTCAAATCTCAAACGATTAATTAACAATTCTTGCAGATAATTTACACACAAAATTATGTTATTTACTATGGGATAAATGATGCAATAAGAAGTGATCGTTATTATGAGATATCATCATCTATATTCTAAGAAACAATGACATCGTTTAAGCATTAGAATAGAGTATCCATCTATCCCAGTGATCAATTCTTAACAACACATGGAGTAATCTGTAACCAATAAGGATGATTGATATATAATAATCCATTTAAAATTGAGAGAATTTATAAAGTATTCCTCACATGCGTTTTTTATTACTGAGGGGGCATGGGTCGGATGTAGCTAGACGCTAACATTTGCTTGAATTTACTCTTGATTAAGTAATAGACATCGCGCTAATGGCAGCGATTGGCGAGCGCGTATGACTCGTAGCATAATAAAATCAATTAATACATCATGCCCTAGCACACATGTTGTCACCACCCTGATGTCGAGTTTTTCATACACCCAAAATATATATCACATAAAATACTTCAAAGAGCAATTAAGAAAATTCCTAAGGAAAAATTTCACTCCTTATCAAAATATAAAAAATATAATATATAATACGTTATATTTAACCGGATTAAATATGATCACCCGGTCCGTTTCCCCAACGATTAGTGAAATTGAAACCCTCAAAGTTTAACGCTCGTGTTATGATTTGTAAATGAAGCAAAATAGATGATTGATGATCTACGACTACTAAAAAAAAGCAAGAATTCACAAAATTGAAAATTAAAAGACATTCTTCAAACCACAGATAAACATATACGGAAAACAGATAAAACGTGACAATTAACGCAAATAACTAAATCTACACCCTAAAATTGCAAACTAAGTTTTCTAAACCATAAATTAAGGATATAAAATCGAAAATTTTTCAAAAAGAAAACGATTTTTACTTGATTATTTTGAATTTTTTATTCACCTAAAACTAATATTTAATTGTCAATTAAATAATAAAAAAAATAGAAAAATAATCTGAAAATTATAATTTACCCTAGTAAACATATGTAAATGAAGAAAATTTTTAGAAAAAGGAATTACTATTTTGTTGGCTTTTTAGATTAAAAGATCTATGATTTTTCTAAAATTTAAACTAATTATAAAAACGATAAAAATATAAAACTATACAAACACTTAAATCCTAAAACTTTCTTTAAAAAAATTACACTAAATAAAGAACAAAAGTGCAAAAAGGCATAAACAATTAAAGCCCTAATGTTATCTTTTTAATAAACTTTAATTAAACGAATTAAAAATTTAACCTAATTATTAATTAAAAATATAAAGCTAACTAAAACTCAACGAAGGACTTAACTAAGGACTAATAGCGTTAGTCCTTGAAGGACTAACAGTGCAACTACACTAACTAACAAAGGATCAACTGAGTAAACAAGCAAATATCAAAATTTACAAATCCTACCCTGAGACTCAACCCGATTACACCCTAGGTCCATTAAGCATTTGAATTTTGAAAAGCTTAAAATGAAAAACTTAAAAAGGCAAAGTTGTAGAAAAAGCTGGAGAGAACAACTTTAACAAAAGCACTATGGTCTGAAACCCACTAATAAGTTCTTAAAGAGCTTATCTTTAAGCTGTCCTCAGAAAGTTGGTGTTTGGGCTTATCTTTACTTAAACAGCTATATTAAGCTCAAATTAAGCTCAATTTTAAAAAGGAAAGGTGTTCTAGATAGCTTATAAGTTGCTTGAGCTAAAAATGAAAAGAAAATAGAGCTAGAAACTCTTTTAAGCTATTGAAAATGATTATGAAAATGGCTAACTCAGTAATTAAGCTAAATTGCACAAAATCAAATTAAGCTAAAAAGCTCAAAAAGCTAAACTAGACTATAAGCTTATGAGAACTTATGCAACTACTAATAAACCATCTATTTAAGCTATAAAAAGAAATACCTTAAGCTAAAATTATCAATTTAAGAATCTACTTAATTACCTACTGTTTTTGGTATTGTTGGTTTTCTTAGTTGAATTTTGACAGCAAAATAAGCTAGGACAGTAAGCTAGAAAATAAAATGTAAGTCTATCAAAATAAAGCAATCAAATCTTAAACTATAAAGTACCCTGGTGCTGAGATGACAAAATAAGCCATAACTTTTTAAATTTTTAAAACTAAACTTTGAGATCTCACTTCCTAATGATTATAAATGAAATAGAAACTGACTCAAGTGGTTTGCACAAAAAACTTTGACTTTTGATAGTCAAACTAAGATAAACCAAACACTCCTTAAAGCTTAGGACAGATTTGAAAATTCTCTTAAAATAAAGTCTACTAATTAAATCCTTAATACCAGATGATTAACAGATTATAACTACCTTAATAAACATAAATCAACAACTGAATAAGCTGGAATTTCAAAATCTAAATACTATGCTATCTATTTTTGGTTTTTTATGGTTTTAAACAGAAACTGAAAATCTAAGATTGATAACTATAATGCTGAAAACAGATGTAAACTAATAACTATTAAGCACAATAAGAGAACAATAAGCATAATTAAGCAGTTAAAATAAGCAAATAAGCAGTTTATACTATTAAGCAAATTTTTAGTATAGAAAAATTAAGAGAAAACAAAGGAAACTTACTAAATCCTCTAGCTAAACAAGATGAGTCAATTAAGGGTAGCTACAAGCTCTCCTAGCTTATGAATAAGCTAGGAGTAAAGTCTTTGGAGATCCTTCCATTTTAGATCTCCCTTCCAAAAGCTTAAATCCACAATTTAAGGTAATTTAAGCTGGTTACTTGATTCAAGTATGATTAAGGTTGAGTTAAGCTCAAATCATAAGCTTGAAGACTTATGAGAGCTGTTGAGCTTATAGGAGCTTATTAGTAACAATAGCTTAATAACTGAGAGTTTAAATGAGAGCTTAAAAGTGAGATTTAAAGAGCTTATGACTCAATTAAACTGAATTTCATTAATAAAAGAAACTAATTACATTACTTAAAAAGGAGATTACAAAACATTTAAGGAAAATTACATTAAGCTAAAAAAAATGAAATTAAGCTAAACTAAAAGCTACTAAAAACTAGATCCGTGTGTGTGTGAGGTGAGAGCCTATTTATAGTGCCAAGCTGAAGCTTCTAGGAGTCTGATTCATTCCCCCGCTCCTCTTGATCCTAGCCATCAAATCATTCAATCATTGGCTATTGATTATGAGCCGTTAGATCACAAAGTGACCTCACACGGATTGCCAAGCTGGCAATCCGTTAGAGGCTCACTTGTGTTTCTTCTCTGAGTGAAATGAGTACAAAACCCACATCCTTGTATGCTTTCTCCATAGCTGACGTGTCCTTTTGCTTGAGAGAGAGTTAATGAGAAGCTTGATTTGACTAAACTCTCCCTGCCATCTTGTAAACAAGCTCTTGAATTGACTTAATCACCCTTTAATTTGGATTTGCCCTGTGTTTTACCCATGGGTAAAGATGGAGACGACGGGTGAATAGTGCCCATGTGGTTTTATGAAAGGGTTATTGGGCTAAGGGATTGGGCTTTTGGATCCGGGTGTGGCCCATTTAAGCTTAGGGACCATTTGAGGACTTTTTTGAAACTTGGAGGACTAAAGTGGAACATTTTAGGTCTTGTCTTTTGTGGTTGACTTATGTTGACCAAGATTGACTGGAGGTTTGACTTTTTCTGGCTTTGGCTTCCGTTCTCGTGTCCGTACTTGCCTGTTTTTGACGGTTTTCTTGTATTTTTTATATATCCGTACCTGCACACACAAAACACAAATACAAGCATATTTTTTCCATTTTTGGTCTGTTTTGAGTTTAATTGGGCCTATTTAGGTACAAACGGATATGTGTATTTTACACTTATCAAAATCCAATGTATAAGATTTAAACGACTTTTTGGTCGTTCTATATATATCTTGTGTTATTGATCTATGAAGTAACACGCCCCGGACACTTATTCCGCTTGTGTTTTGGGTTTAATTGGGTCATTTTTATGTACAAAAGGATATGTGTATTTTACAAATTATCATGGAATAGTGGCGTTTTTTCTTTGATTTATAACACTAAAAACCATTTGCCTTCTGGAGTTGACTCAGTTGTGGAACTCGCTGAATTATTTGATTGCTTGTCATCATTTCCATTTCATGCATTAAGAGCTTATTCCTTACTTGGTTCTACCTGCATTCTTATTACTATTGCCACTGTAACCTGCATTCTTGGTTTGTATGTCCACTCGACCATCTTGAATCGCGGCTTGATTCTTTGTGTTTGATGAAGTACAAAGACGATTATTGGTAGGTGTGGAGAACTTTTGAGTGATTGATTGAGCTAAATTACATCATGGCTGTTGTTAATCTTGTCCCTTTGAGAATCTCTTGTAACTCCCCTTGTTATTCATCTTCAAAGATCAAAAAACGATTGTAGGATTGTGTGACATAGTATGGTTGTGGTGAATATGAAGAATGTGCTTGAGATTGTGATGAAGAATCATTTGATCTTATGAAGCTATAAGGGATAATGGATCATGTTTCTTGGCAGCTTTCTTTGCTTGGGATGCTTAGAACGTGTGGTTCGAAATTGTATTTAAAGAAACCATACATCGTATCCTAAGGAATAACTGTCTTCCCCTAGTTTGATTATGACGAACCATGGTGACATATTTGCTCCAATCGGGTTGTAAACAATTGAGAAACTTGGTGTTGATTGACACTAAAATATGACAAACATTGTTACAATCCATAATATCTTAAGCGTTTTCATCCTTTCTACAAGGGATTCTAATGATTCTCAATCTTTTGCTGCAAATTTGTCAAAATCATTCATAAGACGTTGTTGTTTACATGGGTAGTAAAACATCAGAAACAAACATTGACTCTTTAATTTGTTCCAACAATTCTTCTTCAGCATTTTTAATGCATCCACTGAATTGTGTATATATCATTTGGTATTGATTAAAGAAGATAATTGCATGTGCTTAATTAAACATACCATTTACCTAGGAAAACGTGCCTAAAAGACTAAAAACATACTAAAAATACATTGTATTTGTTTGTTTTGCATCAATTTGTGCAGTAACGGTTATCAATAAATAAGGGACAAAATCGAAGCCAAATAAGACAATCCGAGACGAGAACGAAAAGAGCATGAAGAAAAAGTCAAACCAAAAGTTAAAAAGTCAAGTCAAAAATTCAACCAAGGTCAACCCTGACAAAGTCAAGTTAAAGGTAGAGCCAAAAAACCGAAAGAAATACTCAAGGGCCCACCCGTACCCATCAAATGGCTGTGTGGGTAGCCATTGATGGTATCTTTGAAGACAAATCACAAAGAAATGGACCCAATTACCCTGTATTATACTATAATCGCCCTATTTCCTTATGACCCAAAACATTAAACACAGTAACAGCCATCCCTACTTGCTGTTAGTGTTATTTTAAAACCCACAAGACCTCTCATGAAATAAAGATATTAACCTCTGGGGTATGAATTTGCCAAATCACTTATATTCTTCTACTACAATCAAGGGTTGTGGGTGGTAAAGAAAAAACATACAACATGAGGGGCCATTTTTTCCATTTCCCCAAACCTTTACCCTGCTCACCCCAAAACAAAATTATCCCGCCATATCTGTTAATTCCCCTGTAAATTCCTACACCATCGTCTACTGTTCACAAACAAAACTATCACCATCTCAAAGACCCACCCTAGATAAACACACATCCACGCTGGCCAAATTCATGGTTTTTCAATCTAGCTTCATCTTAGATTTCTGTGGTGTACTGTTTCATTAAGAACATTTGGAAATTTTTAGCGTTTCAAAGATAAGCTTAAATAAGGATCGAGCTTATGGGGTTTCGTGCAATTATTAGTAAGCTATAGGGTGATTTGGGAATGATTTGTAAGCTTACTAGTTCATAACCAAAGCTTTTGGACCTTTGTAAGTTGCAAAATTTCATTTGTCATGCCATTTTATGCATTTGCTTATTTTTAGCTTATTATTGCTTATTCTTGCCTTATTGATGCTTAATTGTTCTTACTTATGCTTATTTGATCAAGTTTTATGCAATTCATGCTTTATTTTAGCTTATTTTCAAGTTTTTAAGATTTAAAGGGGTGTTTGGGTTAACCACTGTTTTTGGTATAAAACATGTTTTGGTCATTCAAAGTCCACAAAACCAATTTCAAATCATTATTTTCATTCGTTTTTAGCAATTTTTTACAAGGTTTGATTCAATTTTCAAGTTTTTTAT
Organism: Tanacetum coccineum; assembly: GCA_026074375.1. NCBI lineage: Eukaryota > Viridiplantae > Streptophyta > Magnoliopsida > Asterales > Asteraceae > Tanacetum > Tanacetum coccineum. Next base: position 17,552 of record BQNB010079574.1, on the reverse strand, counting down.
ATTGTTTTATATATAATGAGTTGAATCTGTGGACTTTTTATGAATTTTAGGTGCATAATCTTTGATTTTAAGTTTGGGTAATGTTTTAGAGTTGTTTTGAGTCCATTTTAGTCATTAGAATGCAATAAAAATCTGGTCTTAGAGTCTTGGTCATTGTTTCATTCAAATACAACTTTTTTTCAAACTTGTTAAATGTTAACTGTGGTGCTTTTTATGTTTTATTGTGCATTGGTTTTGATTTCAAGTTTTGAGGTTTGAGAAGTGTGTTTTTAAGTCCATAATACTTTCATCTTTAAGGTTAGAATCTGGTCTAAGAGTTTAAGGATCTGTTTCATGTTTAAAATCAAAATGGGTCAAAACAGTCAAGTAATGGGTTAGCTTTAAGTCCAAGTAGGCCTTTTCCATTAGCTTTTTAATGTTATTTGAGTTTAAAACGATTTATCTTACTGAGTTTAGAAGCTTTACTGTATAAGGCTTTTAGGTATACAGTCATTATCCTATAAAGAGTTCTGTCTACTAGCTATGAAAATAAGCTCAAAAGTGCTTCTAGTGGCTGTTTGGTTAACAGTTTTAACCCTAAGTGCTTATTTGCTTATTTGAGCTTTTGAGTTATTGCATTTGCTTAATTTAGGTTTATATCTTCTTATTAGGTTAGTTTTAGCTTATTTTAGCTTATTTTAGCTTATTTTACTTAGGGTATAGCTTATTTGAGCTCATTTGCACTTTTAGCTTAGAACTTTAAGTTTAAAAGCCTTTTTTTAGTATATCTGTCATTTTAGCTTAGTTCTAGCTTATTTTCTTTGCTTAATTTTGTTCTTAAGTGCTTATTAGATATAGCTTATTATCTGTCTTAGCTTTTTTTTTACTTTGCTTATTTGTGTTTAATATGCCCAACAGTTTAGGCCTTAAGCCTTGTTAGTATAAAAAAGCTTTCTGATAACTTTAACAGCTTATTTTTGTGCTTATTTGTGGTTTCTAAAAAAGTTGTTTTCACAAAAGTTGCTTATTTTTAGCTTAACTAAAAAGTTGTAAAAAACTGGCATATAAAAACATTTGGGAGTAGGGGAAGTCCCAAGTGAGCAAGGCTCGAACTTGGGACCTCAACCCTACTCACCAAACGTTTTAACACTACACAAACTCACCACTCGGCCTTGGGTCTTTTTTCGGTTTTCTTTTGCACAATTAATTAGTTAACCTCGTTTTTAGCCATTTTGCTTAATAAGCTGTTTTAGCTTATTTAACAGCTTATTTGATAAGCTGTTTTCTCCACCTTATTTTTATTAAATTCTTCACTGTTCAATGCAATTTTCAAGATTTTTTCAGATTTTTTATAAATCGTTTAGTATTTTTTATATTTAATTTATGTTAAAATCGTTTTTAATTCATAAAAAATTATAAAAAGGTCAAAAAAATCTAATTCTTTTTTAGAAAATTTTCTTTTATCATTTAGGACTTAGGAAAAATAGATTTCCTTTGTAGGGTTAAAATTTTAGATTTTGAATTTTTAAAGAACGGGATTGAATCTCCGTTACGTTTTTCGTTTGTTTTTCACAGCTAATTGCTCTAGTTTTTTGGTTTTGTTTCTTAGTTCTTGCATTTTAGTCAATTAGGACTTATAAAAGTTAAAAAGATCATTTTACAATTTAATTTTGATAAATTAGGGTTTTAAGTCGCGTTTTTAGGATTCCCGTTTGCGTTTTTAGTTTAAATTTGTGTTGCCTTAAATGTTTTTAGTGTAGATTACATTAATTTTCCCGTAGATTTAGAAAACCAAATCCAAATTTGTTATATTCAAACATCAAATGTCAAACGACTTCTGACTTTCCATTTGCATTCCTGTCGGGAAAACGACTCGGTAGAGTTTTTAGGGTTTTGCTTTGGATAAAAGTGAAATCTTTTGAAAGCTTCACGGAATACTTACTTATCTACTATTATTGATAGTATCCTTACGTATTTATATATTTATTTATATATACGTATTTGTACGGATCAATTTTTGGCTCCGTTGCCGGGGAGGAGTGTAAGCGATTGTCGTTCTGACGTTTGACAATTAGTGCTTTGAAGATCCTTCCTTGTGAAGTTATTTTCTTTATAAAAATATAAAAATATAAAAATATTTTTCATTTTCTTTATTAGTATATAAAAACAAGAAAAATCAAAAAAACATAAAAACATTGTCCTAAATAAAGATAAACAATTCATCATCAATATAATGCTCTCAACTAGAGTATTATCATAATAAGTTCCCAACAAAAGAATAAAACTTGCCTTTTGTGTCACTTGCGAGGTACGGCTCACCTTTAAGAGATTAACAAACTATAAAAGAGGTATAAGGAGGGTAGTTCCAAGGAACTACGACCCGTAAGGAGAACGTTTTTAATAGCTTCGCGCTTTCCCGCTCCTCCGCTCCTTTGTGCGTTTTTCTTTTAGAGAGCTACCATGAAGCAAGTTGATTATTGGTTTAAGTTATTCAATCTCATTTTGTCCTTTAATTTAATTGTTGTTTAAAAAAAACTCGAAAAAACCAAAAATTAATCTCACTTTTAACATCTTTGCCCATTTTATTCTTCTTCTTAACCCTCTATATTGTTTAATTCTTATGGCGTCACTCGTTTCATCGTTCAGCTTCCACTTGCAATTTACAAGAGTGCTTTTTCATGTGGAAACTTTGCACAATAATATCGTGTGCTTGTTCAAAAGGGGGTTTTGTTGGCAAATTTTGTTCACATCGATCAAATAAAACACCCAACTCGTCTCAACGATCCTACACTCATAATTGTCCAATTGTGATGAAATTGAATTTTTCCAAGACTTTCTAAATACTTCCGAGTCATCCAACGACAACACCAACGTTGTTAATGCACCTAAGAGCGTCGTTTCTTCAGTCAAGAACCTCGTGGGAAATCTTATATATTGACACCAATGTTGTTTTCGAGTGTGTTGGTGATTCGTTGACGATATCTTGTGGTCAAAGATGTACTTGCAAGTCTTGTGGAACGGTTGCTCATTGTGGGTTATAATTGTCTATCGAAAGTTCCGATTATCTTAATCCGGAACCATGGCAAACAATCAATCCGTTGATGTGCTCCACAAACTTGCCAAGTTTTGATCCCGACATTCTATTCTGAAAATGGAAGTTAATTCACTATGATTCCACTCCTACTGTTTGTCGATGATTCTCCTAACTTATCAAACACTTCATCCAAAACCCTCCGACGTATTTAATGAGTATTTGTAGGAACGATGCTCATTATGTCACGATTGTCACTCAAGTTATGTTTATCTATAATTCCGGAAACCGTGCTACAATCAAGACTTTAATTTCCATTAAATTTTCAAGTTTCAAACAACAATACCTTTGTTGTGAAAATGGCAGGGGTATTCAATGTATCCAATAATGAATCAAAATTATTACGAACCTAATTCGTGCTATGATTCTAATTCTTTCGGTTTTTGTCCATTTAAACCCGCAATATACCGTCAATCATCCTATCAATGCTCAAAATGAGCTTCTCAATTCTCAAAATATGATGAAGCAAATGACATCCATATGTGATATGATTGGTCAATATATGCAAAAGAAGGAAGAAGAAAAGCGAATTGCAGAAGAGCAAGCGGCTAAAAATCTATATTGGAAGATTCACATTTGCTATGATGATGACGATGACGAGGAAAGTTCTATTCCCTTGAGAGATATAGACTCGCTTCTTCTCACCCCTTTTTATATACCAATAAATATAAGTACACAAAAAGGATCAGAATCCGCGAGACCAATTAAACCGGAAGTAGTATAGGGTATCTCCGGGTCGTTATGTCCCAACGAGGCTTGAATGGAAAATCGAAAGACGAATTGATAATCGATGCTTGAATATGACAAGGAATGATTGGGTACTAACACTAATAAGCAATATGCACGAGAACGAGAAGAAGCAAGGGAAAAATAGCTAGAGCAGGCCTAAAAGCAAGGGAATGTAAAAACACTTAAATTTTATACTAAGATACAAAATATGCTCATATAAGCTTAATGCAATCAAATAAGCTAGATAACTCTAAATAAGCAATTCAAAAAGTAATTAAGCTAAATTAAGCAAGAAAAACTCAAGCCAGTACTTAAACAACTAGTTACTAACAGTATTAATATCATTACTAAATGGAGTTAGTAATACTAGCTTAAGGTTAGTACTGCTAGCTTTTAACAAAATACAATGATAACAAGAAAATAAGCAAATAAGCTTAAAACAGTATAATTTAATAACCATAATAAGCACTCAGGCTTAAGAATAAGCATCTAGATTAAACTAAAGGGCAATATAAGCTAAAAGCTACAATATGATCAACTACTAAAATGCTTTCAAAAGGCGAATAAGTCTTAAATAAGCTTTACTCCTAAAGACAGTAAAGGGAAAATGGCTTAATCTACTCTAAAAAGCTAAGGAAATCTAATAAGCAGAAATAATAAAGCTGATAAGCTAAATGAACCACCAGTAACTAAAAGTTTTAACATAACAGTACTAACTTGGATTTTGTTACTGCTTAGCCTTTAAGTTTGTACTGCTAGCTTTTAAAAAGTTCCAAAAGAGAACTAGCACAGACTAATATGGGTTTAGTATGCTAGTGAAATATACCCATGACAGTTTTCAAAAATCATATTTCTTTTTTATTAAGCTGATTTGATCCTTAATTTATTAAAGAACAGATTATCAAAATAACAAAATAAGACATTTATAAGCAGACTTCAATAAAATAATTAAGCCACTTAATTAAGTGAATCAAATCTAACAGATTTAACTAAGCATACTACCAGTACTAACTTGGAAAGTGACAAAAAAACTATTTTCAAACTAACAACTAAGCAGGATAAGCACTAGACATCCGATGATAAAGCATAAAATAAGCTAATTAGGTAACAATAAGAAAAAAAAAAACAAAAAATAAAAACACTATAAGCAGTTCTGCAGTAAATAAGAAATATAAGAAAAAGAGAGACTTACAACACCCTTGCTCAAAACAGGGCTAAACCAAGAATCTACAAGCTCTAGCTTGTATAAAACAAGCTAATAAGAGTTCCATAAAGCCATCCAGAATTGGCTCTATCATCCATAAGTATGGTATATTTGAGGAAGATTTTCTGGGACTTTACTTTAAAATTATTATGTATTTAAGTTAAATCAAATGACTCATATGATTTTATAAGATTTAAAACAGATTAAGTAATGCTTTTAACAGAGGAAATACAGAGAATCAAGAATTAACTTAAAAACTCCAAATTTGTATTAAGACGAAAATTAAAGTTACAAGACTTGGAAAAATAAAATTGCATAAAAATAAGTTGAAATGTAACTAAGTGCTATATAAAAAACGACTAAAAAAAACTACCCGGTGTTTGGGATACAATGGCCCTATTTATACTAAAACGAACTAAGGGCTTGGTTTCTTGGCCTTTTTCTTCTCTTCTTTCTTCTGTGTTTCTTTGTAGAGACAAAAACCAAGTGTGCTTGTTGTGTGAGGAGATTCTAAAACAAATCCCAGCCTTCAATTTCTTTTGTGCTTCTTTTGAGTCAATCACAGCCATCGAAATTACTTGGAAATGGTGAGGGATTGCCAACATGGCAATTATAAGTATGGGGGGGAAATAGTGGAGTGGTTGAAATGATTTATCCAGGGTGTTGAGTGGTTTGCAGGGTAAAAGTATGGGAAGACATCCCTTAGTTGTACCTGGGTTTTGTTGGGCGGGAAAGATGGAGTTTGGGAAGGTTGGCAGCTTTGGCCCCTCATCTCTTATAACTTCATTGATAACTTTGCCCTTTTATGATACAACTTTTCGGGGTTTGGCAGAAATGGCCCCTAAAGTTATACTTCACCCGCAAATTTCGATTTCAGCCCTTGTCTTTTTGTAACACAACTTGAGGTTTGGCAGTTTTAGTCCCTTAAGTTGTATTTTCTTCATGTGGCTGACTTTTGACTTTGACTGACTTTGGCTTCGATTTGACTTTGTCTTTTCCATCCCGTGCTTGGTTTGGTCGTTTTTGGCTTTCTTTTTGAATATCCGTTCCTGCATAATTCAAATGCAAAACATACAAATACAATGTATCTTTGGTACGTTTTTAGCTTTTAAGTCCGTTTTTATTTGAAAATGGTATGTGTAATTAAGCACATACCAAAATCCCCCATACTAAGGTATTGTCGTGTCCTCACGCAATGTTATGAAGTAAACACTCAAGAAAACTAAGAATCTCGAACCCCCTCGACTAATTACCTCAAAAAGTAGCAAAGTGTTTGTCAAGGGGAACTAAAGAATCAATAGCTTCGACAAGTCCCGTTTTCACCAATTTTTTTATTTTATTTATTATTTATTATTATTTTTTTTAATTTTTTTTATGTACACTAACTATCCCTAATATTTTTGGATTTTCCTTTTTCTTTTCTTGACTGTCTGTTCGACTTCCTTTATTTTATAAATACTGGGATCATAGAATGAGAAGCGTCCATAGAATAATCTACGGATGTCCTGACGGATAAATTCATCGTCCCCGATTTTTCACTAGATCCAAACCAAGCAATTAAACAAGATCATTTGACAATATAAGTCTAAATGTTAAGCACTCATACTTATGACTTGTGAACTTTTAACTCCCAACATGGATATATGATTAAAATGTGTGCACTCAATTCAACTCAACCATAGGTCAACTTATTTCCATAGTCGTAATTCAAGATGAATCACGACTCAAAGACCTTGTAACTTGATTTTAAAGAGCGAAAATTTAACTGTAGAACTTTTTGCAACATCTTCATCATCATAATCATAAGTTCTTTAAAGCTAGGAATGCGTTGCTTAGTTTGAACACCTACATATCACGACACATCTTTTACTTGCTCCATATACTCAAATGTATGCTTCATTGGCATAATCTCAATATTCATGCATTTTTGCATTCACATATCATTCATGCTTCTTTGGCATTTTAACTTTCAAATTACTAAGAACAGAAAAACCT
>BQNB010079573.1:0-30202 GCA_026074375.1 Tanacetum coccineum | reverse complement strand
ATGGGCCTTGGGCCGGGCTAGTTTACTTAACTAACGTTACACATACTACGAGCTAAGACTTAATCCAACTTGGAAGTGACCGATACTTTTTGTGTTTCTAACAAAGTAATATAAAAAATCACTAATCAATATTTTTTCACTTTATGATCACACTTAATTCCCTAAACAATTTAACATTTAACAAGCATATGAGAAAATCTACTCACTAAGCATATTAATCAAATAAGCAAATAAAAACATATTAAATTAAATAAATCTACACTAATATATTGAAAAGGGAAAAGAGTTGAAACCGAGTCGAAGAACCGCAAATGGATATAAAACCACCCGATCTAATAATCTATCAAAATAAATAAGTTTAGGAGCTTGAAGCTTTAAACTTAAAATATTACGCTAGTTTATTAGATCCTTAAGCTCCACGCCTCATGAGTTGAACCGATTTCATCATCATAAAACAAGCAAAATTAAGTCGAAACAATACGCTAAGATTAACAAAATGAGAACCAACGTTTTCAACAAGATACAGCTTGAAATAAAAATTGCCTAATATAAAAAATAGGTTGCTAAAATAATGACATTTAAGAAATGAAAACTAATAGAGAAACCATTCATCGTAACTTAGAAGAAAGCACAATTAAAAAAAATGTAAATGTAAACAGTTGCTTTAGATAATAATTAAAATAAAATGTTTGTAAAGATTATAAAACGGTGATTAAATAAATCGAATCGGTGATGAATATTTATCAACCGACCCTAGTTGGGAAAATAACAAATAAAATAAAAATGGGAGAATAAAAAATGATTTTGTTAATTGGTTCGAAAATACTAACGCCAAGATTAAGTAAACAATTGTAAACCACTACTGAATGACAAGAATTCAAATGCTTTCATAAAAAAATAATAATAACTGATGATAAAAAATTAATAATAAAAAGTGAATGTATCAAATTGTTATACCTCTACATCTACTCCTACCACTATTCCTATTCTACTCTAATGAAAAAAAAGATAAGATAGATAAGATATATAAACGTCAGATCCCCTTTTTATTTCATTGCGTCAACAGTACGCAGGAGACATAAACTAGATTTTTGGGCTTAATTTTCATACTGGGCCAAACTTTGCACACTTTCATTTGATGGGCTGATTCTTCTTTTCTAACTGTTGGGCCAAGATGTTGCAATTGTTGTTGGGCCATGGCCATTATACTTCAAATCTTGGCTGCAATTATTATTAATAATAATGGGTCGGTTCGACCCATATAAATGGTGTCGGGCCGACCCAATTAGAGATGAAGGCATCGTTGGACTCGATTTCTCGTGCTCTCTTTATTCCCGTGCTCGGTTTCGTCCATTTTTCTCTTTATTTTGTCCTTTTTTGATATTCGTACCTGCACATACACAAACACAAAAACAACATATATTTGCAATTTTTATTATGTTTTTGGTCTTTTGAGTTCGTTTTTCATGGTAAAAGGTATGTATAAAATAGCGAACACCAAATTCCCCCATACTAAAGTATTGCCGTGTCCTCACGCAATATAATAAATACACGCTTAAAACTAAAAATTCCAATCCCCCCAAACTAATCACCTTGAAAAGTAGCAAAGTGCTCATCTAAAGGTATTAAGGAATCAATAGTTTGAAAAGCCCCGTTTTTACCAATTTTTTTTTAAATGTATACACTTATTCCTACTAATATTTTTGATTTTTTTTTTTTTATTTTAGCAACTAACTAATTTATTTGACTTTCGTTATTTTCATAACCGTTAGGGATCATAGAACAAGATGCACTTTAATCCTAAAATGCCCCAAAAAAGGATAAATTCATCGTTCCCTACTTTTCACTTATTCCAAACCAACCTTAAAATAAAATCACCGTTAAGTACAAGTATAGATGCTAACACTACTCATATTTGCAATTTGTAAACTTTTCACTCCCGACAATTATTATATTTAGGCGAATGTGCTATTTCGAATTTCAACCATGGATCAACGGTTTTTTATGCAAAATCCTATGCTTCACGTTCCACCCGAGAATATTGAGTTTGAAGGCGAGATCATCCCATGTAGCGACTTTCGTCTCGGCACATCCCAACCTCATCGGCTAAGTGACCGGGCTTTTGACACCTCACGGAGACTAGTATCGGGACTCACGGACCTTCGTTTTCAAAATCTCTTAGGTTTTCCGTTTACACATATCTTATTAATGTAATCATGAAATAGTCTTAGTTCAAAAGCATATTTAAATTTAATAAAAATAATTTTCCACTTATTAAGCAATATAAACTTATTAAACCTCGGTCCTTTAGAAGGCTACAACATCGGCCACGCCTCCGACACGATGTAGCAAACATATTTCGACCTTGGATTTTTTTTATATATATATTTTTTAATTTTTTTTTTAATTTTAATTTTAATTTTTTTTTTTGCTGTAATCATAATATATTACCGGTGCCTTTTATCTCGAAGCCACATCGATAGCGAGTCGACAAGAGGTTATTCTACTTATTATGACACCGCCCCCCGCCTTATATGAAGACTTCAACATCGGCCACGCCTCCGACAAGATATTTCATTTTCTCATTTTTTTTCATTTTTTTCATTTTTTCACTTTATTTTGCTATATATATAGAAAATATTTCTTTTTGAAAAATTTAAGTATAAATTTGAACTAAGACTAAAATTATTGATATCGACTACATTTCAAATTCAAAAATTATTGATTTAAGTCTAATTTTCAAAAGTAGCACGTATTATTAAAAGAGACAAGTTACACTTATGAGCTCTTAAGATTTCCAAATAATCCTTGCTTAGCATCCAACTTCTACTTAACACTATCATTTTTCGTTCTTCGCGAAGATTCGCGAACGCTTAGTCTAAAAGTTAAGGAACAAGCTAGAGCTCAACACGCTCGATCTGGTCAAAATCTATTCTTATTACTACCAATTGGGAAAGTTAAAATTGTGACAAAACACTTATTTTATTTTTGAAATTTTTTTTAAATTTTTTCATTTTTTTTAAATTTTAGTGGTAAAAACGGGATTACGTGAAAACAACGACTGCAGGCACAATCAAATCGATAGATCCCCCCCCCATACTAGAATTAAACATTGTCCTTAATGTTTTAAGAAGGGTCTCTACGTAAATCCTAAGCCGTTTGGTTTTGTCCTTAGATCACTTCCTTGCATCATTACTAAGTGGTTTCAACATCATTTCGTAGCTTACAAGAAAGTTTGAAGATTTTTTATTAGCTGCGTTTTGCCTATCTGAAGGGGTGTTCGTCGTTGCGTTTTGATCAGAGTCATTGCGTTTTGATTAGCTTCGTTGCGTTTTGATCAGAGTCATTGCGTTTTGATTAGCTTCGTTGCGTTTTGATCAGAGTCATTGCGTTTTGATTAGCTTCGTTGCGTTTTGATCAGAGTCATTGCGTTTTGATTAGCTTCGTTGCGTTTTGATCAGAGTAATTGCGTTTTGATTAGCTTCGTTGCGTTTTGATCAGAGTCATTGCGTTTTGATTAGCTTCGTTGCGTTTTGATCAGAGTCATTGCGTTTTGATGAATATACTTCCTTCGCCACGGAGAGAAGATTATGGAGGAGCAACTGGATACCGTGCGAAATGGAAAGAAAAGATCACATTAAAATATAAGCGAAAGAGCAGGTTCACTTAAAAGGTTTGAAATTCTAGATCATTCGTGAAGGGTGGGATGACCGTGGGGCAAAAACAATTAGGCACATGAACTCTTGGTTCTCTTGTTGGGAAAATATCCTCCACCACATCCATAGTAAGATTGCCCAGCTCGGGCTCAATCTTAAAGCAGAAATGATCATACTCCGATGGAGATATGATGTGAGCAAGTTCATCGGCGAACTCCTCATGATAAAAATCACTCCTATCGGCAGGAGGAAATGGATTGATCGAAAGATCAAAGATGAACGAATCGTATTGAGAAAAATCAGCATGAGTAGTGGTACTGCCACTATTATTCTCTTCAATATGATCGTCATAGAAAGTTTCATAATCCGGAAGAGAATAATCAGAATGAGTAGTGGTACTGCCACTACTAATCTCTTCCAAATCAAAGCAGAAAGATTCGATTAAAGAATTATCAAAGGTGTTAGTCTCCTCCAAGAAAAGGTTAAGGAAGGTGGAGGAAGACTTGATCATAACATCGGAAGATGGAGCGGGATTATCTTTTAATGCTTCGATGTTAGCAATAAGAAGATTGATATTCAACAATTTTTCACGAAGTAATACGTTCTTTGATTTGTTAGATGAATTGGTATCATCCTCCAACTGCCGGGATACAATCTCTACCACCTCTAAGCTGACGATCTCATCATTGGGAGGTGATGCATCGACATAATCGATTTTTCTAATAAGAATCGTCATTTCTTGAAAGTAGAATCATACGTTGGAATCGAATGATAGTCTAAGAGTGTTTTTTGAACAAGCTTCAAGAAGGGGTAGGATTGTTACAACAGCGGGCAACTCAACACACACTGTTGGGAATACCCTCGGGCTCACTTGGGATTGGGACAAGGTTCTCAACACTAGACTTTATTACTTCGTCCGATTCCGTTGCCGGAATAGTGTCAAGATGCTCATCCCCCATACTTAGAGAGTTAACGGGCTCCTTGGTTGGTAAGACGGGTGTGATTGCAATGGTATAGTCCTCGTCATCATCGTAGCAAATGGGAATCTTCCAATATCGATCTTCAGCCGCTTGTTCTTCCTCCATTCGCTTTTCTTCTTCCTTCTTTTGTATAGCTTGACCAACCATATCACATAAGGTTGTCATTTGTTCCATAAGCTTATTACTAGAATTGAGAAGCTCATTTTGGGTATTGAAGATTGGATGATTGACGGTATATTGCGGGGGTTGAAATTGGTCAAAACCAAAAGAATTATAATCATAGCAAGAATTTTGCTCATGATAATAGTCTTCATTCATCGGTTGACATTGGTAAGTTTCATGAGGACCCCCGCAATTTTCACAACAAGGATATTGTTGTGGAAAAACATGAGAATTTATGCGAGAATTAAAGTCTTGATTGTAACCCGGTTACGGGTAGATATACGAATTAGGTGTACAATAGTGACCATAACGAGCTATAGTTCTCAATATTCACTAGAGTACATGGGAGGTTTTGGAGGTGGGTTCCAAACGTTAGGAGAATCATAACAAAGTCTAGGGTTTAGAATCATAGTGAATGAATTCTCATCTCCGGTACAAGATGCCGGTTGAACACTTGGCAAAGTCTGTGGGAACTCATTAACTGTTTGATTGTTGCATTGTTCCGGTTTAGGGACAATCGGAATTTGTGGTGGACAATTGTAACCAAAATGAGCACCTTTCCCGCAAGACTTACAAGTGCATCGTTGACAGAAGATGTCGTCTAACGAATACACTACCTCGTAACAACTATTGTCGGTTAATTATGTGGAGGAATTTGTGAAGATTTTACACAGGGCTTGTTTGACAACAAATGGCTTCTTGATTAACAAATTTAGTTTTCGTCATTGGATATGAATTGGAAGTGTCTTGGAAGTCTTGAAAATTCCTACAATGCCTTTCGTATATAGAGTCATTGTCGAAATATAGACATTGAACCGGTGTCTCCACAATCGAGGACAAAATTTTTCCTATTTTAAAGATCGTTGAGTGAGCACGAGTCGGGTATTGGAAACAAGAATCTTGTCTTCAAGACTCCCTTTCGAAACATCCACTGTTTGAAGTGTACGAACTTCCACAAGGACGAGCATTCTTTTATCGAGTAAATCGGACTTCAAAACGATAATCGATATTGGAGTAAAAAAGCGAATTAAACAATGGAGGGATTAAGAAAAGAATATTAAATGGTATAGAAGAAATTGAAGATCTTATTTTTTGCTTTTCGAATTTTTTAAGCAACATATTTTATTAACGGACAAAATGAGATAAGACAACTTAAACCAATAATCAACTTGTTTCACGGTAGCTCTTTAAAAGACAAACGCACAAAGGAGCGGAGGAGCGGGAAAGCGCGAAGCTATTAAAAACCTTCTCCTTTCGGGTCGTAGTTCCTAGGAACAACCCTCCTTATACCCCTCTTATAGTTTGTTTATCAATTAAAGGTGAGCCGTATTTCACAAGTGACACAAAGGCAAGTTTTAAATCTTTTGTTCGGGAACTTATTATGATAATGCTTCAGTTGAAAGCATTATATTGATGATGATTTTTATTGATAATTAAGGATAATGTTTTTATATTTTTGATTTTTTTTTTGATTTTTTTTTATTATTATTATATGATAATTATACTAAAAAGAAAATGAAAATATTTTTGTACTTTTTGGTTTTTTTTTTTTTATAGAAAATAACTTCACAAGGAAGGGTCTTCAAGGCTTGAACACAAACAATCACGTAAAAATCGCTACACCTCTCCCCGGCAACGGCGCCAAAAACTGATCCGTCCAAATCAATACATATAATATATATATATAATATATAGTATAAGTAATAATAAGGATAGAAACAATTATAGTATAGTATTACCGTCGGGTTAAGAAATTCGCTTTTAACCAAAGCAATTTTAAAAACCTTCCGGGTCGTTTCCTCGACAAGAGGTGAATAGAAATCTACGTTCAAGTTGTAAATCGAGCTTGAATAGCATAAAAGTTTTTTATTTGGTTTTCTAAGTCTACTAAAAGGAAAAGCATATAAAAGGGAAGCTAAACTTTTGGTTTTAAACTAATTTTTATACTAAAAATTAAACTAATATTTTAAAACTACAAGATTTTACTAAAAATGATCTAAAAATATAAATGACTAAAATGCTTGCTAAGTGACGTGAAATGTTCATTAAGTGCGGGCTTAGGTTTAACGAATTAAAATGAAAAGTAAAATGAAATGCTTAAAAATAAATGACAAGAAATTAAATTACATTAAAAATAAATGACGAAATGTAAATTGAAAAGACAAAACTTATGACTAAATATTTTTTTAAAATCTTTTTTTATAACTTCGCTCCTAATTCCAAAATCACTAAACATTAACAAAGCACTATAAATCTACTCACTACTCAATAATGAAATAAAAACTTTAAAAAATTTTAAAAATAAATTCTACACTAAGCATGGCAAATAATTCAAAACATTATTATAAAATTGAGTAATATAAAAAAAACTACATAATTAATTGAAAAATGTTAGAAATGGAACCGAATTAGAGAAACCTGCAATTTAAACAAAACCACCCCGATTTATTTAAACTAAATAAACTAATAAAAGTCGGTATAGCTAAATAAACCCTTAAGCTTCGCGTCTCATGAGTAGACCGGTATCAAAAGCACAAAACAATAAAATATAAACTGCTATTAGTTATAATAATAAGACAATTGCAATTTGCAATTTCGTACAACTCTCAGATGTCAAATCTTAATTTAACCAACAAAATCCTAAATTTCTCAACTCAAACAGGAAGTGGTCAAAGATGTCATGCGTGGCCCAATTAACACACAAATCTCAAAGTAAATTTTACAAACTAAACGCAGCTAAAAAAAATATCTATCATCCTAACAAGTGCCTGACGAACGAATTGAAGAGATTTGGACAAGCTAAGTTTGAACTTCACATCATTCTTGATCCTAACAAATCCCAGTTAACAACTAAATTTATTAATCCGAATAAACCACTAGTAATAAGCAACAATGAAAACTTCTAAACACTTTTAATCCACTAATAAAAGTCAACGATCTATTCGAAACATAACCCGATTAAGCAACAATAACCATTTATAAGCAAATGAAAATAACAAGAAGAAAAAGAACTCCAATGACTTAAATATTAAAATGGTATAGCACATAAGCAACGAAACTAGAAACTGGAAATCGAAAATTTACTAGAAAATCTTTTAACACCTTCATTACTAAAACCAATATGCTAATAAATTTCTTGCAATCTTTTTTTTTTTTTTTTTAACAAACTCAAACTATCTTCATTACAAAATTTCAATAAGCATTTGAATACAATAAGCCAGAAAAAAAATAAGCTACACCTACATAAACATAAGCTAATACATAATATGAAAAACTAAGCTAGAAAAAACTAAGAACTAAAGAAAAAAAAAACTTTTTTTTAGTGAAGGGGAGGTGTCTCTATAAAATGTGGGGTGAGAAGGGGTAAATGTGTAACTTGCTTTCAACCATTGGGTAATGATGTAGCCAATCGTTGGCCATAAAACTTGCTCACACGGATCGTGATCCAACAGAAATGAGATAGTTGAATCCATCTATCTCAGATTTGATGAGATCAAAGAGATGTCTGAGACGTTTGTTGCTAATGACACTTTAGGCCTTGTTCCCCAACAATAAAAGGCGTCAGATTATGACAACCCTGACCCCCCACCAGAACTACAAAATGTTTCTCCTTCAGTAGATACAATAGTCCCATCATAACAGGAGTTGGATCTTCTTTTTGGTCCTTTGTATGATGAATTTTTCAATGATGGTACTTCTCGTGTCAACAAGTCTTCTTCTCCTACCGACAATTCTATTCAAACAGACATACTACCTTCAACGAATACTCAACCTACATCAAAACCGACAACTCTAACAAATGTTCATGCTGAGGAAAACAATGATAATCAAGCAGAATTTACCAATCCTTTCTGTACACCGGTACTAGAAAATGCTGAGTCTTCCTCACGCAATATTGGTACTTCAAATATGCATACCTTCCATCAACCTCAAGATTCCGAATACCGATGGACAAAAGATTACCTGTTAACTCAAGTTCATGGCAATCCATCCAAGACAGTGCAAATAAGACTACAACTTGCAACAGATCTTGAAATTTATATGTTCGCACTCACCGTGAGTATTGTTGAACCAAAAAACATTAAGGAGGCAATGGCTGATTCTGCATGGATAGAAGCAATGCAGGAAGAACTTCATCAGTTTGACAGACTACAAGTCTGGGAACTCGTTGACAAACCTTTTGGCAAGAACGTAATCAAGCTAAAGTGGTTATGGAAAAACAAAAAGGATGAAGACCAAACTGTAATTCGCAACAAAGCACGACTTGTAGCAAAGGGTTATGCTCAGGAAGAGGGTATTGATTTCGAAGAATCATTTGCTCCAGTTGCTCGCTTGGAGGCTGTCAGGATTTTTGTCGCATATGCAGCACACAAGTCTTTTCCAATTTATCAGATGGACGTGAAAATGGCATTTCTTAATGGTCCATTGAAGGAGGAGGTTTATGTTGCACAACCAGACGGATTCGTTGATCCTGATCATCCAGACAAAGTTTACCGTCTAAGGAAAGCTCTATATGGATTAAAACAAGCTCCGAGAGCCTGGTATGATGAACTCTCAAAATTCCTGATTTCCAAAGGTTTTACTAAAGGTATCATTGACCCGACCCTATTCACGATAAAATACGGGGAGGACATTCTACTTGTGCAAATTTACGTTGATGACATTATTTTTGGTTCCACAAACCCTAAATTTTCAAAACGTTTTGAAAAATTAATGCACGGTAGATTTGAGATGTCCTTAATGGGGGAAATGAAATTCTTTTTAGGACTTCAGATCCACCAATCCCCACGCGGTATTTTTATCAATCATGCCAAATATACTTTAGAAATTCTAAAAAAACATGGTATGGAAAAAGGACAAAGCATTGGTACACCAATGGCTACGAAACCTAAATTAGATGCAGACTTGAGTGGTGAACCCGTAGACCAAACTGACTATCGTAGCAAAATCGGGTCACTCATGTATCTGACATCTAGTAGACCAGACATAGTGCAAGCTGTATGTTATTGTGCAAGATATCAAGCAAGACCGACTGAAAAACACCTCAAAGAGGTTAAAAGGATCTTTCGATACTTAAGAGGTACCATTAACATGGGACTCTGGTATCCGAAGGGTTCTGGATTTGAACTAACAGCTTTTTTAGATGCTGATCATGCCGGCTGCGTTGATACTCGCAAAAGCACTTATGAAGGAATACAGTTCCTAGGTGATAAGTTAGTCAGTTGGATGTCAAAGAAGCAAGACTGTACTGCAATGTCATCCGCAGAGGCTGAATATGTGGCGTTATCTGCAAGTTGTGCTCAAGTAATGTGGATGAGGACACAGCTTCAAGATTATGGCTTCAACTACAACAAAATACCATTGTATTGCGACTCTCAGTCAGCCATAGCAATATCATGCAACCCCGTGCAGCACTCTCGTACCAAGCACATCCATACTCGGTATTATTTCATCAAGGAACAGGTTGAAAACGGTATAATTGAATTGTACTTTGTCAGAACTGAATACCAATTGGCTGATATGTTTACTAAAGCCCTATCCGAAGATAGGTTTCAGTATCTTGTCAGGCGAATTGGTATGAGATGTTTGACTCCAGCAGAACTGGAGGTTCTGACAAATGAATCTGCTTGATACTTCATCAAACATCAACATGTACATATTTTTGAAAAAAGAAAAATACAAAAATATAAAATTTCAAAAAGAAAATACAAAATCAAAAAATCAGAAAATGTTTCAAAAAATATTCTTCTCGACATGTCTCTTGGAATCGATAACATTTACGTACCTAGAAATGTTGATTAATATCGACACGGGCGTGTAAATGAAGTTCGAACAGGAGTTTCAAATGTTTTCAAAACATGTCATTTCTAATTTTTCTTGATGACTTGTAATCACTCTCAGATTGCAACTCGGACCCGAACGACAAAGGAGAGTGTACGCATAAGTGCGCTTATCCTTAGCGTTAGAAGAGAAGTCTTCTAACATTTGGTTTTTCAAAAAGTTGAACACAATTTTTCAAGAATTTCTCAATGACAATTCAAAATCTTTCAAAATTGTGTGTTCAACACTCCATCCCCACATATTGTTTTTTACAAAACAATTATTTCTACAGTTTAGTGTCATTTTTAAACAGGGTAGGGTCAAAGTTTGAGGGGGTGTTTTTTTCATGAAAACAAACATTTTAATGATTGTGGATATATCATAACATGGACAATCCCTATTATAAACACATTAGAAAAGGTCTTAATAACATTAAAGGAATAATAATGACTATTAAATAGATAGATTGTTTATAAGATAATAGGTGTTGAGCACAATTGTTTCAAGATTCTCAATGAACAATTCATAATCTTCAAAATTGTGTGCTCAACAATGCTAACCCTCAATTTTATATTTATTTTACAACTTGGTATCATTATTTTTGGTGTCAAACATATGTAAAATCGAGGGGGAGCAAGTTAATGTTCCATGTAATTCATGCTAAGTATAAAAGTTTTCCCCATGGTATTTCAAGACAAATTTTAATCACAAAGTATTTCAAAAACTAAGTGAATTAGTATTTAAAATAAAGGGAGAAATGTATTTAAAATGTGATCTTGAAAATAATAAGTGATCTTATCGACTCAAAGTGCTTGATACTCTTTGAAAAAGGTTTTATGGTTACGATCTCATACCCTACAACATCTTATTTCACGACGATTCTGAAGTCATAAGGTGGTAAGGTTAGGTATTTGTCCTATGATCCAACCAGAACCGGAGGGATCTACCCAAGGACACTTAATAGTTAAGAAATTAGCATCCTTAGGTACGATGAGATGAATTGTATAAGGGAAGAATGCCGACTAAGATTGAGCTAACACTGGAACAATCATAACAAGGTGTTAGTAATGACGTCTTGGTAAGCATTGAAGGGGTTGAAGAATGAAAAAGAAATGTATGGATAAAGGGTGAAAAGAAAGAAGCCCTCCACATAACTTAGGCAGAAACCGGGTCAATACATATGCTGTCAGAATCACAATGTTGATTGCTGATATTGAAGACGACATCATGGACCCAGTGATGCAATGCACAACCCTTCCCAGCCATTCGGGTTTCTCTCAACAGAAACTTGTCTCATTTGTCACGGAGATACACACGACTTCTATTGACTTTCTCACTCCGAGTTAGTTGATATTGAATAGGTGGCAGTCTGCTCCAGCCTCCGATTACTAAAACCAAAACGCACTAATCGAGTCTAGAGCCAAGAGATCCATAAATAAATCTCATTAGGACACATTCCATTACTAACACTTGTTGAACACCAATTAGTTCACAAGCTGTTAACAAGAGTCCTACGCATTATCCTTGTGATTGTGCCAGAACATCCGAGTGATACTTAAGGTATTCACAGTGAAGATGGAAATCCTGCTTGAGCCAGCATCAAACAAGCTCTTGGTAGGTGACTTGCGAGATTCTATATGAATCAAACTTGTGTCAACTGGAAAGAAATGATGGTGCGATTCAATGTGAATCAAACTTGTTCCAGGAAAAAAAAAAAAAAATGATTGACGGCTTACTCAGAAAGATAGTAACTATCTGATTCACTCTTACCGTGTTGTCTGCTTTGAGATGGTCCGGTAATGAGAACTAGCAAGCATGGTAAATCTAATACATCTGTGTTAGAAGATCCTACCTTTGAGCGGGAAACCCTGTTAAGGAGATTCTTTGAATTTACCTGATCACAGGTACAGTATTTATACTGTAAAACAGTCATACAGAACCGGATGTTAGTCTAACTAAATTTGGACGAATGATAAAGCCATATTCGTCCACACGCTTTATTACTGACTATTTTATTTTAGGATTCGTATAAAGATGGAGATGGAGATGCCTCATTCAAGCTGAAGTCAGATTCATTACCACATGCTCATGCTAAAACTACAAAAACATACTATAAGCATCAAGATTCAAGAATCATGAAAGCTTAAGAATTAAAGACAAAGACTTCCGCAAAACTCTGATATTCAAGATCTTCCTTCAAGATATCAAGTCTATCAAGGGAGATTATTAGCCTTAAAAATATTGAGTCAAACGAGAAGTTCGTTCATTAGGAATATTAGGTCTCGGTCATTTATATATTAATGTTGTAATAGGCTAGAACGGGAATCGGGCTCATTTAATGTAATCTAATATGTCACATGTTACGTGCTTAAAAGCCCAAGTAAACTCGAGCCTAACCCATGTCAAAAGACCATCCGACAACATGGGTATAAATACCCCTCTCCAAGTGTGGAGAGGGTGTTGGTCTCATTTGTTTCACACACTTAGAAATCAACCATCTCTTTATTTTGTTCGTACGATTTCGTCTATTATTTTGCGTTTTTTTATGTTTTCGTACGATTTAAAAAACGAACGAAGATTTTAAAAAAACATGCGAAAGCGTAAAATAACAAACAAAAATCATAAAAAAAATCAACGAAATCATAAAACAAAGGACGAAAATGTACGAAAGCGTAAGAAACCGGACAAAAACGTAAAAAAACGGGCGAAAACGTAAAAAACGGGTGAAAACGTAAAAAACGGGCGAAAACGTAAAAAAACAGTCGAAAACGTAAAAAACCATACAAAATCGTAAAAGAACGGACGAAAACGTAAAAAAGCGTTCGAAAGCGTAAAAAACAGACGAAAACGTAAAAAAAACAGGCGAAAAAGCAAACAAGACAGACGAAAACGTAAAAAACCATACGAAATCGTAAAAAAACGGACGAAAAAAACGGGCGAAGACGCAAAAAAACAGACGAAAACGTAAAAAAAAAAACAAGTCTAATCGTAAAAAGCGGGTCGATAACGTAAAAAAACAAGCGAAAACGTAAAAAATCGTTTTTATAAAGACACTATTATTGTTGAAAGTCTAACGATGCCCCAAAGCGATCGCTTAGCTAAATGGACTAAACATTGTCATAATAAACTAACGGTACAAATCATTTGGTTAAGTCGATGTTTTTAAAAATTTGAAAAGTGAAAAGTACGTGGGTTTCGGTGTTAATAAAAAAGTAAAGGGTTCAAGTCAGGAAATTTTGGAAAGTACGTTGGTAATTTATGGCTTTTACCCTAAAAGTTTACATAAACAAGTTATTTAGTCAAAAGTTTACTGACGACGATAATCATTAAGGTATGAATATAACATTATTATATTGTTAATGATCAAGAAAAATATTATCATTTACATTAACCTTTTCTAATCAAATGATTTATGTTAACTCGTGAATTAATTATAAGTTGTTATTTTAATATGTAAGACAAAATAAGATTAACCATAAGTGGAAATAATCTTTCCAAATCTAAAAAATCTTTCCTTATTCATGATAAGAAATATTTTCTTCTAGAAGAATCTATTAAACTAGTTTTAATAATTACAAAACAATATTTTGTATAGATTTTGGGTTAATCACAGAATGACAAATGTTGTCCCAACTCCACCCACGGATCCACAATTACACTGGACAGATCCAGGGTTTAGGAGAACTGTGAGCGCTCGAATCACTCCCTCGGGACATTTTGATTTCAAAAGGTGCCTTATAAATACCCAACCTTAAGTCTCCATTTTAGACAACTTTGAAAATTATTTTTCTTACACATATTTTATCTTTTGCATATTCTTTGATCATTATATTTGTTACATAATCCATTACAAGTGATCAACTCATTCCACTCTTTAGTGAAGAACACTCAAGAAGACGTCAAGCTTCAAGTGTTATTAGTTTAGTTGTGTCATCACGTTGTAAAATTTCATTCATCTTGTATATATTGTGTTGTGTGTTGTGTTTTGGGTAGGCATATGTGTTTTATGGTTAGTATTTAGGCATAAATTCATAGTGTGTTAATTGGTTCTATCTACGAAGTAGATTCAGTATTGAGGTTGGTACCAGTATAAAGTGGTAAGCGACGTGTACGGTTTCTCCGCCTAAAGGGAGCTTGTTGACATAGTGAAGATAACTCTCAAGTTGGGTACTTGGAGAGTGGAGTAAGGCGAAGAGGGGGGAAAAGTCTTCATAGCAGAACACTATAAATCATTGTGTCATTGTTTGATCTTTCACGTATCTTTAATTGTTCTATCGTTGTTAGGTTTATTTACTTTATTGCATCGATTTCAGATACACTTGTGTATATTTTTGAATGCACATTAGTCAACAATCTTAGTTTGTAACTTTTTAAAACGGTAAAAACTTTCAAACCCCCCTTCTCAGTTTCCACATATATGAATTCAAGCTTGTGTCAAATGGATTCGATTCGCTCTAGTAATGAATTGACACTTAATCAGAAAGATTGTAACTATTTGATTCACTCTTTCGTGTGTCTACTTTGAGGACGTTCCAGTATTAAAGAACATGCCATGCATGGTGAATCTTAATACATTATGTTTATGAAGGATCTTACGCTTTGTGATGGAAAACCCTGGCCAAGGAGTTTCTTTGAACCTACTATGATCACAGTTAAACATTTTTATGGTATAATCGGTCCTACGGAACCAGAGGTTAATGCAAGCGAATCTCGACGAATAACAAAGCCATATTCGTCCATAATTGCTGTTTATCACTAACTTTAAAATGCAGGTATAAACGACGGTATTGCAGCCTCATTCTAGCAGAGTTGAATTCACTACCACATGCTCATGCGCAAACTACCAAGACATACTATAAGCATCAAGATTCAAGAATCAAGAAAGCTCAAGAATTAAAGACAAAGACTTTCGTAAACTCTAATATATAAGATCTTCCTTTAAGATATCAAGTCTATCAAGGGAGAATGTTAGCAAGCTTTCAAGATGATGCAAAGTATGATAATGTTGGTCAATACATAAGATCACAAGATGGCAAAGACGTCCCACCCCTAAAAACCAAAATAGCCACACCCCCAAACAATCACACTCCCCCCCCCTCCCCCTAAAAAAAAAACAATAATAATAATAATATCTCTCACCAATACAAATAAATCTACAAACCCAATATATCAAATAAAATATAAAATCCAAATATCAAACATACAATCCCCCCAACACACAAATTCACAAATCCCTATACCAAAAAAATACTCAATCACAAACCTTCTCAAACACACACCTCTAAACCCCCTACAAATACAAACCAACAATCTCCAAAATCAAAATACAAAATCATAAAATAACATAAAATATAAATTAATATCTCCATTCGGCACTATCCAACGTCTCTTACTAAATGTATCTCTCATACCACCTCTCCTGAGATAGAGAATCCACCCTTCATACCTCCACCCTAAGGAGATATACCTGACTCTATAGCTCTTCGATATCACATCACCCCAACAATAAAATTCAACTCCCAATATCCTCAAAATAAATAACAACTAATATCAACTTTAATCAAGATATACTAATTTCTCTAATGTTTATTTTTTTTGTTTTATAGCAACATTACAAATCAAACAAACCATATAAAACCATTTACCTTATCACATTCTCATTAACCCTCCACAACTATAATTACTCTCTCACACTCTCTCACTCACGCCACTCCCTCCATAACAACAATACAAATAAAACACAATTATTCATTATACTCTCTAGAGCGAGATATAGAGATGTGTGTGTGCTAATAGCTTCTGTATTCCTGGAGTTAACACAGAGTCACTTGAATCAAAAATTAACACTCATCTTCTGCGTTCAATCGCAGGTATGTTTTTAGATAGATACTAGAGTATATTAGATATTATATTATCGGATTCTGTTATTTGTGTGCGCTGATGTTTTTTGTCAATAGAGTGGAGTATATGTGAGTGTGTGCGTTTCTACATGAACTGTTTGGAGATATATATAGATACCTCCCAAGTAGTGCTATTTGAAAATTTTTTACTTTTTAAAATATAGCTGGGTCTATATACAGCTCTTCGCTCGTGAGCCTTACCCCTTCCACTCTCCCTCGATCTCTCCCACACTCCCCCACCCCCCTAGATTGTATTTATTGTGAGAGATTGGGTGTTGTTGTGTGGTGTTAGAAGGGTGAGAAAAGTGAATAATAAACCTAAACAAATCATCACACCTACGAAATATGAAAAAGTAAAGATCAACGAAAGGACTCAATACTTCACTCTCTAGCATCTATCTACTAGAGATACGCGAGACGACTGAGAGAGAGCGGCTTATGAAGCTCCTTTCGCCTTACTCCTCTCTCAGTATGAGTACCCAACTTGAGAGTTATCTTCACTATATCAACAAGCTCCCTTTAGGCGGAGAAAATCATACACATCGCTTACACTTTTTTCGGTGTTAAGCAAAATACCGAGTTCTACTTTGAGATAGAACCAATCTAACACACTATGTATTTTATGGCATAAATACTAACCTATAATACACATATGATACACACAACACACAACACAAGATATACAAGATGAATGATTATCACAAATGTGATGACACAACTTAACTAATAACACTTGAAGCTTGACGTCTTATTGAGTGTTCTTCACTAAAGAGTGGAATGAGTTGATCACTTGTAATGGATTATGTAACAAGTATAATGATCAAAGAAAATATAAAAGATAAAATATGTGTGAGAAAAATATTTGTCAAGAGTTGTTAAAAATGAAAGAATGAGGTTGGTATTTATAGACAACCTTTTGAAATTCAAATCTGTCCTAGAGGAGTCAGACGTGCGACTCACGGATCCCCCATCCCCTGGATCCGTCCAATGCTTTTGGTGGATCCGTCGGTGGAGCTGGGACAATATTTTTCATTTTGTGATTAACCCCAAATCTATACAAAATATTATTTTGTACTTATTAAAACTAGTTTAATAGATTCTTCTAGAAGAAAATATTTCTTATCACCAATAAGGAAAGATTTTCTAGATTTGGGAAGATTTGGAAAGATTGTTTCCACTTATGGTTAATCTTATTTTGTCTTACATGATTAATATAACTAGCTTATAATTAATCATGTGTTAGCTTAAATCATTTGATTAGAAAAGATTTATGCAAATGATAATATTTTTCTTTGATCATTAATTATGTTTAATAATGCCATATTCATACCTTAAGTGATTTGTCGGCGTCAAGTAAACTTTCGACTAAATAACTTGTTTACGTAAACTTTTACGTAGTATGACATTATATTTGTTATTATCAAAACATGAAGATCATTAAATATAAATATCGTTTTTGCGCGAATATTTGTATTAACAATCTCCCCCTTTTTGATGATGACAAAATATAAACTCATGCTTATTTAAAAGTTACTAAATAAGTATTTAGTAGATGAGTTTACATATCTTCTCCCCCTTTTTGTTAAAGCAAAAAGTGTTGTAGAGGCGATCCTTGCAAGTCTGGTTTTTGACGAATGCTAAGTCACTTGGGTACGAATGCAAAGTAAAAAATAACGACAAAATTGCAAGTGCTCCCCCTTGGTGTATACTCCCCCTTGCTTGGGGCACTAAGGAATCGAGCTATGGATGCGTTGCTACAAAACAAAGTTAGTAGACAAGAAAATATATATATGACAATCACACAT
The DNA here is from genome assembly GCA_026074375.1 of Tanacetum coccineum. Taxonomy (NCBI): domain Eukaryota; kingdom Viridiplantae; phylum Streptophyta; class Magnoliopsida; order Asterales; family Asteraceae; genus Tanacetum; species Tanacetum coccineum. The sequence continues at coordinate 11,879 of BQNB010079573.1, read as the reverse complement.
GCACACATATACATTTTATGCAATAAACATCCATCATCAACACAACAAATAAAAATAATGTTAAATCCATTATAAGGGATAAAACATAAAATTTAGCGTAAAAGGCATTACATGATAAGCTTAAACAATTAAAAATCCTAAATCTTGGGATAGAAAACATTTTCCCATATAATCCGAGGGGTGAGGTGAGATGGTTATGCGGCTAATGCGGAAAGTAAGGTGGGTGTGATGGAGAGCCGAGGTAGTGTCGTATGTATGAGAACATGTAGTTGACACGGTTTCGGAGCATTTGGATTTCATGCCTTATGGTGCTACAACATTGACAAAACATTTTGTGGAGGTGAGGCATGTCATTTGGATGAACAAAATCCAAAATGTTTGGAGGATTGGGAAAATCTTGATTTCTAAGATTTGGTGGTGGATGGTGAATGTTTTTAAGTGGAGGTGCATTGTTGTGGAGGAGAGGTGTGTTGTTGTTAATGTTAACAAACAAAGGTTGGGTTGATGGCAATGGTTCAAATCCGGGTGGTGGATTTGGAAAGCCAGGAGGTGGTCGAGAGACACGTAGTGGTGGAGATGGATTAGAAGGGCCCAGTGGCCAATTATCCATGGTTTGAACATAGGGATCATTTGGTGACACTTGAAGTGGAGGAAGTTCTTGAGGTTCTAGTTTTATCGAAATGACAAAACGAAGTTTAGGTGGTGGTGCAACATGGGTTGGTGTCAGAGACTCACTTGGTGATGATGAAGAGGTGTAGTGTGTGCTTTTGCTAGAGATGGATTTTGATGGAGCTTGAGGTGGTGAAAGGGATTTCTTTCTAGGAGGTGGTGAAGGAGTTCTCTCATTTGGTTGTTCTTCACTTGAGGATGTGAGATTGACATAGTTTGGATACTTGACACTCATTCTTGCGGTTTTTCTTTTGAAGTTTGGCGAATTTGTTTTGGATAAACTAGTTATAGTGATGAACTAGTAAGGTTGTATATGAGGAATATGGTGAAAATGTTAACATCGACATGATTAGATTTTCATAAGGCATAGCATAATAAAGAGAGTACGTAGTTTCAACATCTAGTGTACGCATGCAAATTCAAGTAAACAAGTTAATAATTCAAAGAAACATTAATAAGATACTTAAAATGTTTCACATATGACATCCTTTCTTCAACATCCTTGAAAGTTGTGCAACGCTCGACCCAAGTTTTTAAACATCCCTCTTGTCTCCCTTTGCTCCTTGGACATGTTGGATCATCCTTAAGAGCCCTATGATAAGATCTAGGTGAAAGCTTGGTACTAGGCAAGTCTCTATTATCCGAAGGTGGTGATTCAGTTGAAGATGAGGTGGTCAATTGAGTCCGTTTAGATTTTCCTACATTCCTAGTTCTTTTGGGTGGAGGTTTCTTGGGTTGTTTTGCCTTAAGTGAGGACATTTACCCTAGGGACAAGTTTGTAACGTTCATCAAATGACCCTTGTGTCATGTATGCTTTAAGGTTCTTAAAGAGACGAGTTAAGATCATGCCATATGGTAGAACTTTGTCTTGTCTATCCCTAAAGAAGTACATCCTCCCAATGATGAAGTAGACAAGGTTGAAGGGTTGTCTATTTTCTAGGCAATACAACATCAAAGCAATAACTGCTTGAGTGTGGTCTCTGTTTCCTATGACGGAATAAATGTTTTCCCTAATGACTAGTTCACAAGGCCTAATGTGATCAAAGAGCTCATTTGTTTATCGATTTGGTTTGGCAATTTGTGTAGATGGTGCTTCCCTCATTGTCCTAAGCCCCCTCTTTTCAGAACGATTCTTTATGTGATTGGGTTTCCGGATATCATCCAAGAGCAGGAAGACGTTAGTTGCAAGTTTCAATTTGCTCTAGGTTTTCCTACCGAGAATCATCAAGACCACATGCAACTTAAGTAAAAAAAGAAAAAAAATTTTAATAAACAAAAAAAAAAAAAAATTTTCCTGTGAATAGGGAATGGGTAATGCACGGTAAATTAAGCAACAGAGAGGTTGAAATGATGATTGTTATAAACGAATTGGTTGTTGGAGTCTCTTTCTAGCTTAAGAGTTTTGTAAAACTCAAAGATAAACCTAGGATAAATTTGCTCATCTAGAGATAGCAAGCAATCAAAACCTATGGCGGTAAACTTGGCCACTGAGTCATCACTAAGGTCATTGTATAAAGATGGGTCAATGGTTCTCCCTTCATGAAATATCAACTTCTAAAGTCCTAAAGATATCCCTAAGTGGTATTGGACATTTTGGGATCATGTAGATTTTTTAGAGCATAGGCACGTGTATTCTTGTAGTCTTGTTGGTATTCACTTGGCATTTTGGTACCTACGTTATTTATAGTGATTTCAGTGAGAAATTATTATAAATGGCAATGACTTGATAAGTGAAAAATACAATGTGAGTGTGTTTATATGGACTTAATGTAGGTGTGCGATTTTCTTGACTCAAACAAAAAAGAGAAAAATAGTGTTAATACTAGTAATAATAATAAGCAAACCTTGATGCACAACCTATGTTTGATATTGCTCTAGATGAATGGAACAAAATATGCTTATGAATTAAGCACTTTGTATATACATTCAAGAGTCTTAATGCATGAAGAAAAAGTTTTTCCGTTTATTAACAATGAAGTTTAAATAACCTTGTTTTGAATGTTTCCTAGAAGTGAAAATCATAACTTGGGGTTTTTGTCGAAAATTGATTTTTGGCGAATCGCTTCAATTATGCTTTTTGAGTATTATAAAGTTACACATGTTTATATCATATTTCGTAATTGCACAAAAATAAAAATACAAAAAATAAAAGCCCCAAATTACGAGATATTGATTAAAATCAAAAACCCTAGATATGAAATTAACAGAAAATAAATGAATCACTTACAGATAGTTGTTATAGATTGATGATTTGTTGATGATCTTGTAGATTAATTGCTCCAATTGTCGATTTGTGTTATGTTTGTTTAGGGTTTTAGAGTTTGAGTTCGTGGGTGTGTTTGTTTAATACTTGTTGTGGTCCTATTTAAAATCAGTTATTTACCCGCGATCTATGACGCACAAATCCACCTAAACCACATACGGATCTCCGTATGGTGGATCCGTGATCTGCAGGTGTCCATAAAAACAGACAAAGTTGATTTTTAGGCAAATTAAGATTTTGTGTTGTGTTTTTGGCAATTGAAGTATGTTATATATACTATTAGGAGTATGTGATATAATTTTCGGAGTCGACGTCTAAGTTTTGAGTAAACTGTGTGCAACATGTCGTGAATTTCCCGAAGGAATTACAACGTAGTCGATCCTACTAGTGAGTGTGGGTTATCTTTTAATCATAAGTTGACCATACTAATAACACACTCATTTTATTGAACATTTAGACTCAATAAAACATCGTCAACACAAGTGTGAGTTGCCATTCGATGATTGTTCTTTTCGTCCTTTTTAATCAATTTCGTAATTTTCATGTATTGACCATACATGTAAATTTTGAAGATATCTATGGTCATTTTATTGATATTTTCATTATCTAGTAAAATTCTTATCTCGATTATGTTCATGATCGGAAGTTTTGTAATTGAAACTTGTAATGAGAATTAACATCTTTTGAATAATGAATAAATACTACATTAAATTTTCCGCTTACGTAAATATTTTTGAGATGATGGAGAATCACTATCCATGATAAGTTCCATCATTCCTAATCCTAATATTAAATAATTAAAAACTTTACGTTTTAAAGGCTTAGTAAATATATCGCCTATATTATCTTCGGATGCAACTTTCTCGATAGAGATATTGCCCTTTTGGACGTTATCGCGTAGAAATTGGTGACGGATTTCTATATTGTTAGTTTTAGAGTGTTGTACGGGGTTTTTACTTAAGTCGATAGCGCCTTTATTATCGCACATAATCGGAACGTCGTCGAGGCGTATGCCGTAGTCGATGAGAGCTTGTTTCATCCATAGTACTTGTTGACATGCCTTTCCAGCGGAGACGTATTCGGCTTCTGTCGTGGGGATAGCAAGGTCCGTTTGTTTTTTAGCGAACCAAGATGTTAAACAACATCCCATGAACGTACAAACGCCACTAGTGCTTTTACAATCAATGTAATCGCCTGCGTGGTCAGAGTCGGCATAAACTATTGTTTCTATTCCGGTTCCTTTCGGATACCATAATCCTAAGTGACTAGTTCCTCTAATATACCTAAATATACGCTAACTGCTTCTAATGGTAGTCTTAGGATTTTATTGGAAACGAGGACATAAGCAAACACTAAACATAATATCAGGCCTACTTGCAGTTAAATAAAGTAAACTACCAATCATACCTCGATATTTAAAGCTATTCACGAAGTCGGCTTCATCGTCCTTAGTGAGCTTGATCTCCGTTGATATCGACGTCTTGGTTGGTTTGGAATCTTCGAACCCAAACTTCTTTAACATCTCCTTGATGTATTTGGATTGATTGAAAAATATTCCGTCTTCCATTTGTTTGATTTGAAGACCCAAGAAGAAGTTCAACTCGCCCATCATACTCATCTCAAACTCGTCGTGCATGATTTTCGCAAAATCATCACACAAGTTTTGACTCGTGGAACCAAATATAATGTCGTCGACATATATTTGAACAATAATAAGGTGTGACTTTGATTTCTTAGTAAAAAGTGTGTTATCGACCATTCCCATTGAATACTCGTGTTTTATCAAAAATGCTTTTAGTCTATCATACCAAGCTTTAGGAGCTTGCTTAAGACCATATAAAGCCTTTTTAAGTTTATAAACATAGTTTGGTTTTTGAAAATCAATGAACCTCAAAGGTTGAGCAACATAAACCTCTTCGTTTATAAAACCATTTAGAAAAGCACTTTTTACACCCATTTGATATAATTTAAAATCATTTTCACAAGCAATAGCAAGAAGTATTCTAATAGACTATAATCTAGCTACCAGAGCATATGTTTAATCATAATCTATACCTTCTTGTTGATTATATCATTGTGTTGCTAATCTAGCCTTATTTCTAGATACTATACCGTTTTTATCTAATTTATTTCTAAAGACCTATTTTGTTCCTATGACGAATTGACTTATAGGTAAAGGGACTAATTCCCAAACATCATTAGCTACAAATTGATTTAGTTTTTCTTGCATAGCTACAACCCAACTTTTATCTTTTAATGCTTCATTGACATTTTTGAGTTCTATTGTAGATATAAAAAAAAACCCCCCCAAAAAAAAAGGAAAATTTTTTAAACCCCCCTATGATATTGGCTTAGAGCATTCTTAAGGTTTATTGATTAAATTTCTATGACTTGATCTATGTGGATGATTTCTTTGGATTTCTAATCCAAGAGCTTTGTTGGATATTGGGTAGCTTTTTGGTAGTTTTAGTGGTTTTGGCCTTTGTGTTTGGCCTTTCAGTTTTGATTTCTTTCTTGTTTTGTACAGTTTTGGCCCCTTCTTGGTGCCTTGTTTATAATATCCAGTCTTTCAAAAAAAATTAATGACGTCACAAAAACTACTCCGTGGTTGGGGTGTTAAACTATGGCGTAACTCTAAAGAAAAATTGTAGTTATTACTAAATTGTGACTTTTTAGTTGTGATCTGGCCTTAAGCAAAAACACGAAAGTTGTAGATATCGCATTCCGCTTTCCATGGCCGCTTGAATCAACTTTAAAGGAGTTAGTATGAAGTAGGTATGGTCAAAATACTAGAGCGTGTTTCCGGAGATATCTCAAGAGCATTTCTTCAACTTTTCGGCTTCGTTTCTTAACTTGATTCTTTCACGAGCCTTCCAAACTAAACTCTAGATCATAAGTGAATAACTCCATTAATATTTCATCAGTAGAAGCATCCATCTTTCATGTCATTTTGTTCCAATGCCTTGATTAACCTGAAAATGTAAATATGAACGTTTTAAGTACCAAATTTATATTAAAACTATATAAAACAAGGCAATAAACATGAGAATTTGATATAGAAAAGTCTCAACTATTGGATGTCATCACGGATTTAACACTTTACATATTACAAAAACATAAACGTGAGCACCACGAGGTATGTGGTACATCTAACGGGCTCCTAAAGTCCCGTTTCTATTCTAATATACGTTACTCACCTTGATTTATATTTAATTCTAACATGAACTCTCGTATACGTCATCGGCTAACTTTTATCACCTAGCAACACGCAAATAACACGGAGTTTACTTAGAATAAGGCTTAGCATGTCATAAACAAGCGTCAAGAGTAGACTAGGCCATAAGGGGGTGTTTGGTTTGCAAATAACATATGACATTAACATACTTTTCGATATTTAACACCATAAAATGGTGTTACAGCATCTTAACAGGATACCCCTCATTTATTTTAACACTTACACATGATTAACATATATTCTTAGTGATTTTAGAAAATCACAACTTAACATAATCTTTTAAATTTCTACAAAACCCACCTATGGCATCAAGGTATAATCTTTTAGCGTTACCCACTATTGCGTAACTCTAAAACACGAATTTAAAGACTTAGGTATGATCTTTACCTCGAATTAGCTTGTGGGAAAGCTAGAATCCACACCCTTAAGCTTAAGTATATTGATTTCTTGTCTTAAACTTGATGAAAATCATGTATGAATCGAAACCCTAGTTTATACTTGTGTTGTGGGTGTGTGGCATGAAGCATGAGGATGGAGTGGGAAGAATGAGATTCTTAAATGTTTAAGACTTATAATTCATATATGTATTATATTTTAAGTTTCATAGTTAGGCAAAGTTAGTCCCTGTTAGTGAAACTTTTACGTGAAAAGTCCTTATTCCTTTATAACTTATTTTTGTTGGATGTCCTTTTAACTAACGAGAGCTTATAGAAATGATGAAAAAAATTAGGGTATTATAGTTAGTGCAATATAACTAAAAGTTTAAAGGTATAGTGTGAAGTTTTCGTTACCAATCCACAAAGAAACAAAGAAACCTATATATAATGTTAATACAAATATTCGCGTAAAAACGATATTTATATTTAATGATCTTCAAGTTTTGATAATAACAAATATAATGTCATACTACGTAAAAGTTTACGTAAACAAGTTATTTAGTGGTAAGTTTCCATAGCGACGCCAAATCACTTAAGGTATGCATATGACATTATAAAGCATAATTAATGATCAAAGAAAATATTTTGTCATGCATACTAGTTTAATCATTTGCATAAACTCGTGTAAGCTTGCTTACATCCCCACTAAATAAATGATTTCAAATAAACACTTACTTAATTAATACTAGTTACATTGGTGAATACGACAAAATAGGATTCACGATAAATGAAAATAGTTTTTTCATATCTTTTCAAATCTAGCAAATCTTTTCATTTTAGTGTTAAAAATATTTTCCTTCAAAAAACATGTACTAAATCAGATATTTAAGTAAAATTAGAATATTTTGTAAAGATTTGTCGTGAATCACTAAATGACAACAAATCGGTAATTACCACACACGGATCCACCATACGTGGATCCGTCGATCTGTGGAGCTGGCAATTTTGAATCCGAATTTTGCACTATAAATAGGAGCCAAATGTTTTATCTCGAAGTAGAACTTGTTATTTAGCTTTTTACCAAAAAAAGTGTAAGCGGCGTTGTACGGTTTTCTCCGTCTAAAGAAAGCTTGTTGACATAGTGATAAGTGATTAAAATATTCCACTCTTTAGTGAAGAACACAAAGAAGATATTCAAGCTTCAAGTCTTATTAGTTTAGTTGTGTCATCACATTTGTTTTGATATTTATCCACCATTATCTATTGTCTTGTTTAATTATAGTTGCATGATTGGTTAGTAATTTAGGCCTTAAGATACGTAGTGTGTTAGATTGATTCTATCTCGTGGTAGACCTCGGTATTTATCTTTTTACCGATAAAAGTATAAGCGGCGTTGTATGGTTTTCTCCGCCTAAAGGAAGCTTGTTGACATAGTGAAGATAACTCTCGAGTTGGGTATTCGGGGAGTGAAGTAGGGCGAAGAGGAGCTTTATAGCCGAACCACTATAAATCATCGTGCCTTTTTTTGATCTTTCCACTCTTTACATACTTACTTATTGAATTTATTTATTTACTTATTGCATCGCTATCATACACATACTTGTATATCTTTTGAATTCACATAAGTAAACAATATAAGTTTTAATTTTTAAAACGGTAAAATTATTCAACCCCCTCCCCCCTCTCCTCCCCTCTTCTAGTTTTCACATATAAGTTGCATTTTTAGTGTTTTTGTGGTTATTATTTCTTTTTACGTTAACTCGTTAAACTTTTTTGTATATATATAAAAAAGTTATATTTCGCCCCTCCAATAAACTGTTCAAGATCCGTTACTCTGAACCGTTAATTTTTAGTAACTTTTATTGTGTGTATAATTACAATATGATTATAACATGACACTACTTGATCCGTTCTTGCTCAATAAAAACTAGATTTGTTTAAATTATACTTGTGATATTTTAACCACGTATACATCCAACGCCCGATTCTCTCACTTAACCTCTAAGGCTAAGTGTAATGGCCATCAACCAACCACATCTACGTTAGCGCATCATCACTATTCAACACACTAACCAAACCCACCACCAAACATGTGTAATGCTTACCACCAATCCAAAAAAAGCGGGAAACAATTTGGTAGTCTGCACGCGCGTGGGGAGGGAGGGAGGTAATGGATGCTACGCGTGGTGGGTGGCACCACCAGGTGGTTGATCACCATCATAACGCCCAACCTAAGTCATCGTCTACAACAAAATCTTCCCTTTCTCCCACTTAAGTGGTACCGGTCCCCCCTGCCCCCCCCCCCCCCCCCCCCCCCGCACCACTGACCCCCCCCCGTGTGTATGGAGGAGTGGGGTATTTTGTGCTTAAAGGTATACAACCACCAACCAGCCGCCCCCCGCCCCTACCACCCCACCCCCTCTCCTCCCCCCCAAAACAGAACAGCATATATATATTGAATAGAGATAGAGTTACTTAGAGTGTGATGTCATACTTCCTCAAGTGTAATGATACACACAAAATAATGTTTATAGTGTGTGTGTGTGTACCGTTGAAAAAAGGATGTGTTAAAAAATTATTGTTAGTAGAAAACAAATGTGTGTGTGTGTGTTGATACCCCACCTAAATTGTGTAGGTACATTTAGACATTCATGTCTTTTTGTTTTCTTAAGTGCTAATGAATATAATTTCTGTTTCTGGAGCAAGGATCCGGACACTGGTGAGTAGAGACCGCATGAATTATACCCCCTAAACCACCACCACAACTGTGTGTGTCCCGTTTTAACTTTAACCCCCCCCCCCCGTGAGTAGAAACCGCACCGCAATCTGTAAAACCGCAAAAATCACATCACGGCAAAAATCGGTGGATCGGTTTCAAGAAAAAAGAAAAATCTCAAAATGCGGTGCGGTTGCGATTTTACCCGTAAAACCGAACCATAAAATCCGCACTGCACCACACGTTGATTATTTTAAAACCAAAAAACGGTATATTGATTATTTAATGTGTGTTATAAGGCTTCTAGTGCATATTATCATTAATATTCTTATAAGTCATAAGTAATGTGTATGGTTACATTAAATATATGCATTGTTATAGCCGAAAAAATCACATTGTAAACCAAAAACCGCAAAAACCCACATTAATTATATAACTCATAAGTGATGGTGTGGTGCGGTTAAAACTCGCAAAAACCGCAGAAAACCTGCAAAACCGAAACCACAAAATGTGGTGCGGTGCGGTTTTTATTTTTTTTAGAAACTGCAAATGCGGATGCGGTTCGGTTTTAGTTAAAAGTCGCACCAAACCGCACTATATCACCCCTATCAAGACTTAAAGGAAAGATGAGTTCGATCCAAAGGCGAATAATTCATAAAGAGGATGAGATGTATGTGAAACATGTGTTATCTATTATATAACATACATTTACCATTACAAAAACGACCAACTTGATTGTCGTTTTCATAATGGGCTAACATTGGGCTGCTGCTACAGTGTTCGGCCCAATGGGCTTCCAGTTTGGGCCGGCCCAATTTTTTTTTATAAATACGCAATAAAAAAATACTCGGCGCAAAATAAAAAAAAAATTACAAAAGTACTGATTTATTCCGATCAAAAAATACTCACGCCATGAGGCCCAACACATAAGCCCATATAAAAAAACCACTATAAAACATGAGACCAAAAAAATTAACCCGCATAAAATAATATTAAAAAAATTTGTTCGGCACAACATAATAAAAAAAAATTACAAAATACTGACTTTATTCAGATAAAAAATACCCGCGCCATGAGGCCCAATACATAGGCCCATATAAAAATCTATTAACCATGAGACCGAAAAAATAATCCCGCACAAAATAAATAAAAAAATAAAATAAAGATAACACCATGCAGCAACGTGTGTTGTTAATAACTTTAAAATAAAAGGCGCAAAAAAAAACGCCTACCCTAAGTAAAAAAATTTAGCCCCGCCACAACACCCGGGTTCTTATGCCTAAGCACACCAATAAAAAATAACCCGCCCCGCAGCAACGCGCGGGTACTTTTGCTTGTTTATAAAGATGATTCATTTGAAATAGAGATATGTATCCTAACATGTGTTATCTATTTATAGTAAAGATTATTCATTTGAAATAGAGATATGTATTCTATGGGATAGGTTATAAACACCTTTCGTAAAACACTATTTGTATATTTTATTTTTTCATTTAAAAAAATTATTATTATTGATTTTAGAATTTTTTTTATTATAAAATTACAAAACTGAAAGCACTGAACAAAAAATATAAAGTTAACAAATTAAAATTATTAAATTAATAAAAAATACAAAACAAACTCTAATAAAAAAATAATGTTCTCTGTTAACAGAACTCAAAAGAGAATATTTTATATTTTTTTAGTATTTTTGGTGGGCCATTGTTAGAAATTATTGTAAACAGACTTAAGTCTGGTAGTTATAGAGTTAAGTCTGGTAGACATAGTTAAGTCTGCCAGTACTAAGTTAAGTCTGGCAGTACTATAGTTAGTACTGGTCTTGTCTAGTTAAGTCTGTTTATGTAACAGGATAGTTATCTTAGAGATATCTTAGGAAAGGATATGCATTATCCTTTCACACGTTTGTAAAGCCCATTAGGGTTTCCTTAGTGTATAAAAGGAACCATACGGAATAATGTTTTAAAAAAAAGATATATAGAACCCTAATAGAAATCAATAGCGAATAGAAAAGTATTACATTGTGTTCTTCTTAGTACTTGTGTTAAGATTCCGCATTAGCACATAGTATTCATAGTTATTGTCTCTCATATAGTTGATTTGGATTTATTCAAGTTAGCTATTGTCTTACAAAAGGCTAAACAGATCCAAGACTTTGGACCTACAAGTGGTATCAGAGCCTCTAGAGGGACTCTGAGTAAGAAGAATCACAAGAACCACAAACAATCACTTTCAGATCTAGAAAAATGTCTCAACCTGCTAATGATGTTTTCTCTCAACATCTTAGTGATGATGAAGCATCATTCCATGAAGATGCATCAGACAATGGTACTGCAACCAATAAACCAAAACAACAACAACAACTCATTCCTACAACAACCACTATCTCAAATATCAAACTCCCAATTCTGATGAAGGATGAGTATGATATATGGGCCATAGAGATGGAGAATTACCTTGAATATATTGACAATGATGTTTGGAAGGTAATTCAGAATGGAAATTCTAAGAAGAGAATCTCAACTGGAAAAGATGGTGTTGTTATGTTGTTGAAAAGGAAAGGAAGGCAAGAACCATCTTACTTATGGCCATTCCTAAGGAACATCTGAGAAGATTTCATGG